>CAUYLG010062747.1:0-83123 GCA_963573385.1 Cacajao melanocephalus | reverse complement strand
AGTTTTTATTGAGGTTTGGTGGGAGTTATACTGTAGGGTGGGTGGGAGTAAGGGTGTAAGGGTCTGCGGGTGGGGGGAAGAAGGGTGGTAGGAATGGAGGGAAGGAGGGTGTTATGGAGAAAGGAGGGACAGAGGGAAAGAGAGAGGGTAGGGGAAAGGAAGGAGAGGGAGGGAGGAGGGAAGGAGGGAGGGAGGGAAGAAGTGGGGAGGGAGGAAGGGCCAGTGGAACTGGGCTGAACCCTGGTTCCCTGATCAGCTGGTGATTATCAAGGCCTCCCATGCAGGGGCAGGGCCTGGGCCTCAGTTGCTCCATCTGTAGAGTGGGACTAAAGTCCAGCCTCCAGCCACAGTGGTTGCAGGACAGATGGGAAAACCACAGTAGCTCTGGGCAGTGATGTCAGGTCACAGCAGGTGGGATGGTAGCAGGAACTTCCTCCATGCCCATCCCACACTAGGTTCTCTATCTGGCCTTCTCTCCTTTAACTCTCCTGGAAGCTGGGGCTTTTCAGTTCCACTGGAGTTTCTCTTCAACACTGCATCCCAGCCAGCGTTGCACTGGAGTGGCTTAGGGACTCTGGCTGTGTTCTTCCAGAACCTTGGCTGTGGGCCCCTTATTCTCTCCACCCTGGGCCCCTTTTACCAATTCTTCCTGCACGGGCCCCTTAGGAATAGAATTCACTGCCCAAGCACACGGCAAACATTAATCAGTCATCAGCACCGTTTCATCCCACACCAATCAGAGGCACAGGGCATCAGCCACCAAGAAGCTCTGAGAAAGCCGGTATATTTGTTTCTGGATTTGCTGTGACAAAGCTCCATGAACTGGGTGGCTTCAAACACAGACATGCATTGTCTCACAGTTCTGGGGGCCAGAAGTCTGAGATCGAGGCAGGGGGGCTCTGAGGGACTGGCTGCCCCACGCTTCTCTCCCAGCTTCTGCTGGCCCCAGCAATGCTCAGCACTTGGGGACTGTGGTGGCATCACTCTGACCTCTGCTTCTGTCTTCACACCGGGTTCTTCCTTCTGTGTCTCTGTATCTCAGCATCCATGTCCAAATGTGGCTTTTCTTATAAGGATACCATCTTTGCACTAGGGACCCCTCTAATCAAATATGACCTCATCTTAACTTGATTACATTAACAGAGACCCTTTTTTAGAGAGAAGATCTTGCTCCATCACCCAGGCTGGAGTGCAGTGGTACAATCACAGCTCACTACAGCCTAGATCTCCCAGGCTCAAGGGATCCTCCTGCCTCAGCCTCCCAAAGTGCTTGGATTTCAGGCATGAGCCACTGCGCCCAGCCCCTTTCTTTGAAGAAGGTCACATTCACAGAAACCACAGGTTAGGACTGGAACATATCTTTTCGGGGAAAATAATTCAATCCACTACATCTGAGTTATCATTTTTTTTCTTGTTGAGGTGGAGTCTTTCTCTGTTGCCCGGGCTGGAGTGCAGTAGCATGATCTCAGCTCACTGCAACCTCCGTCTCTGGGTTCAAGTGATTCTCCCTCCTCAGCCTCCTGAGTTGCTGGAATTACAGGCATGTGCCACCACACCTGGCTAATTTTTGTATTTTTAGTAGAGACGGGTTTCATCATATTGGTCAGGCTGGTCTCGAACTCGTGACCTCAGGCGATCTCCCCGGCCTCAGTCTCCCAGTGTTGGGATTACAGGCATGAGCCACCATGCCTGGCCCTAAGTTATCATTTCACATAATGTCTGCATTAGACTTTCTGGCTTTTTTTTTTTTTTTTTTGGAGACGGAGCCTTGCTCTGTCTCCCAGGCTGTGCAATCTCGGCTCACTGCAACCTCCATCTCCCGGGTTCAAGTGACTCTCCTGCCTTAGCCTCCTGGGTAGCTGAGATTTACAGGTGCCTGCCACCATGCCTAGCTAATTTTTATATTTTTTAGTAGAGACGGGGTTTCGCTATGTTGGCCAGGCTGGTCTTGAACTCCTGACCTCAGGTGATCCACCAGCCTGGCCTCCAAAAGTGCTGGGATTACAGGTGTGAGCCACCAAGCCCGGCCGGCTTTCTGGTTTTATCAGAAGAAAAAGCACAATTTTGCAAGGCTTCTGGAAACATGGGAAGGAAATCATGTACTCCCTGCCCTGCATGTGTGTACCCTGGCAGGACTGCCAAGCTGGTGTGGAGGGCACTGGAGTCGGGGGAAGCCGGAGGTCCATCTGTGGCCACAGGAGCTGCTGCCAATAGCAGGAACGAGAAACAATCTCGGGCCATGAGGACAATTTCTGCAGCTGGCCAAGGTCTGCCCCTTTCATCCTTGGAGTTATGCGACACAGAACCCTGAGGTCAGAGTCAACCGGGGGCACAGGCCATGCAGGCAATCCCCTCGCTATGCAGATGAGGGCACAGGCTGGATGCTGAGGAGTGTCAGGCTAGGAGTGGGCATCCTGCCTACGCCACCTGTTCACAGTGAATGCTCAGCTGGTGCCAGGGAAGAGGACTCACCTGGCCAGGTACCAACCCACCCCGAGGAGGTAGCCTTGGTCTTAGGGGGCTGGGGGGCTCTTCATTCTGCCTGGAGCTCCCAGCAACCTCGGCATTGGAGAGAGAGGAACCTGAGCCAGTGTCCCCACCCCACCCAGAATTCCTGGCTTTTCGGCCTTTAGGGATGGAGAATGCGACCTCCCCAATTCTGCTCGGCCGTTATTTCCCAACTGGATGGTGCCTCTAAGTTATCCAGTGGGTGGTAACTGCAGCTTGGCTAGGACCTCTTGTCCGGTGCCCTATCACAGGAAAACAGGTGAGTCAGGGCAGTCGATGAGCCGAAGCCCAGGCCTCCTGGGAAGCCACTGCCCAGAACCGTCCCTGCCTGCAAAGAGCCCTTCCTGCCAGGAAAAGCCTGCCTGACCACAGAGCTGGCCGAGCTGGGCACAGCAGATGGTGGAGCCCGGGTGTGGAAACCTGTTTCTCAGTACACAGGAGGTCCAGGAATAAGGCCCCAGGTGGCGAAAGAGCCAGGATGCACCCACTGCCCCAGGAGTGGGGAGGGAAGCATGCACCTGGGCCCAAGCAGGCACTATGTCCATCCTCCCGGCTCTGGCAGCTCCCATCTCCCCTTTAGCAGAGGAGGAGGCACAGCCATGAGGAGGCCCTGTTAGGAAATTTGGATGTGTGGCTCCAAAGCCCATGATTGGCTCTCGCTGGCAGTTGCCTGAATTTTCAGGCCTCAGGATGCCAGGACAGGGCATTGTCTTCATCTTAGGTCTTGACAAAAGACTCATGCTGCCCCAGAGGGAAGGCTGGATGGGGACTGAATCTATCTTTGGATCCACTTAACACTTGTACTTTAAAAACAAAAAAAATTTTTTTCGAGATGGAGTCTCGTTTTGTTGCCCAGGTTGGAGTACAGTGGTGTGAGCTCCACTCACTGCAACCTCTACCTCCTGGGTTCAAGCAATTCTCCTGCCTTAGCCTCCAGAGTAGCTGGGACTACAGACACCTGCCACCACGCCCGGCTAATTTTTGTATTTTTAGTAGAGACGGGGTTTCACCATGTTGGCCATGACTGGTCTTGAACTCCTGACCTTAGGTGCCTCTGCCTCCCAAAGTGCTGGGATTACAGGTGTGAGCCACCGCACCCGGCCAACACTTGTACCTTTATCTTCCCCTTTTACAGACACCAATGCACAGAGTGGTGCACAGAGCGGTTAAGTAACTTGCCTCACATCACACAGCTCTAGGTGCCCCAGCAAGACCCTGAATCCAGATCATGTCCATTGTACAGACAGGCCACTTGGTGCCTTGCTGAGCGCTGCGGGCTGTGTGCTGTGCGTGTGCAATGGGTAGGCCAAGGCCAGCCCAGTCCAGCCCCACCAGGCCGGACCCCCGCAGTAAAATGCAAGAAACGTGCAAAGATCGAAACGAAGAGCGAACGCATGGAATGAAGCGTCGCTGCTTCTGCAGCCAGGGTTCTAGCCCCTATGGCCACGTGGAAAGAGATCTAGGTGGTACAGCGCTGAGAGCCAGTACTCCAGCGCCTTAGGGGTCGGCGCCCTCCACGAGGGCGAGGAAGTGGGCGGAACGTCTTCCGGCGGACCAATGACGGTTCAGAGGCGGGGCAGGAGGGCGGGGACACGCGGAGGGGCGGGGCCATTGGGTAAGGGGAGGGCAGGAGAGTGGAGGGGAAGAACATCAGGTAAAAGGACCAATAGAGGTGCAGAAACGGGTGGGCGGGGCACGATGTGGGGCGGGATTGGCGGGGGATAGGCCAATGGTGGGTAAGAGGCGGGCTAAGGGCGGGGCGCGCGGGGGGGGCTGGGCTGGCGGGCGGCGGGCCAATGGAGGCTCGGGGGCGGGGTCGGCGGGCGGACGGGCTGGGGCGCGGAGGGGGCGGCGGCGGCGGCGGCGGCGGCGAACAAAGAGGCGGCGGGCGCGGGCGGCCGAGCGGAGCCGAGCGCAGCCGAGCCGGGCCGAGCCGGGCCGGGCCGGGCCCAGGAGCGCGCGGATGATGCGGGCAGCCAGGCCGGGGTCGGCGGGTCCCTAAAGCCCGCGCCCCGGGCCAGCGAGGGAGCCCCGCGCAGGCCGCGCGTATCCAGAGGCGGCCGGGCCCTGCCATGGCCGGGGTCAGCTACGCGGCGCCCTGGTGGGTGAGCCTCCTGCACCGGCTGCCCCACTTCGACCTGAGCTGGGAGGCCACCAGCAGCCAGTTCCGGCCTGAGGACGCTGACTACCAGCAGGTGACATGGGCCCCTCGGGGTCGCAGGGTCAGGGTCCCCAGGTCACGGCCTTCTCCCCTCCCAGGGCCACGGCCCCCCTCCCCCAGGGCCTAAGGACCCCTTATCCCCCATCCAGGGTCACAGCCGCCTCCTCCTCTCGGGAGCTGGCCTCCTTCCTTCTCGAGGGTCTCTTCTGATTCCTGGGACCCCCTCATCCAGGGTCATGGCCTCCTCCTCAAAGGTCTAAATCCCCTCCAACCCGTCGAGGGTCCATGGCCCCCCTCCGGATTCTGGCCTTCCCTTCTGGTGTTACTAAGGCCCCCCCTTTCTGGGGTTTCATGGAGCTGCCTCTCCCCGCTCCATGAGACCCCTTGGCCAGTGGAGGGCCTCTCCATCACTGGGGGCAGCCTGGTGCTGTGTCTCAGTAGAGACCCCTCCCCAGATGACCCCCAGGCTCTGAGATCAGAGCGGGTGCCTGAGCACATTGGGTGCAGGCAGGCGGTGACTCCTCGCCCACTCACCCGCGGCTGGGGAATCCCACTGCCAGGCTTCCAGTGGGTGAATGGCCTGGGCCGCCGCCAGCACTCTGTGGTCAGTAATGACCCCCTGCTTGGCGGTCAGGCTGTGGGATGTACACAGGGTGTCGTGTGTGGCCGTGGGAGACAGGCTGCCTGTAGCCTCCAGGGGAGGGAGGCCTGGCGGCTGGGAAGCACCGTGGGCCTCAGGCAGGGAGGCTGGAAGCTGCTGAACCCCAGGCAGAGCTGGGGAGTGGTGGGGGGTCCTTTGCAGCTCTCTCCCAGAGGAGCTCTTGGCCTGGCATCATGCCAGGCCCCAGCACCACCCGCATGGCCAAGCTACTGTCATTTGAGTGTGGGGCAGGGGACCAAGCTGTGGGCATTTCCTTCCTGCCTAGAGATACGGATTCCAGAAGCCCCGTGACCAGGGTCCTTGGTCACCCGGAGTTTCTCTCTGGAGAGATCATGGCAGAGCCCCACAGTGGGGTGGGAATGGCTTTTTGCTTATCAAAATGGCTTGGGAATCCAGTATTCCGTGGACAGCCTAGCACCTGGACTCTTCAGAACTGCATTGTCTGTGGCCTCCTGCATCCAGAGGAGGGAAGCGGAAGTGGAGAAGCCCAGTGCTCCCAGCCTCATGCTCACCTGCACCCAGGCCCCCCAGCCTATCTGATGACGTTTCCTAACAGATGAGGAAGGGGGCGAGGGATCGGCCCAGGCACGCCCAGACACAGCAGGGAGGAGGGAGGCGGAAGGATTGGTACAAAATCTCACGCCTGCGTTCTAGAGGCCCAGCCCCGGGGAACCGTTCGGTGTGGGGGCAACGCACATCCAGGAACTTCTGGAACTTCTTCCATGCTCTCGGCTTTGTCACTTGTCCCTGGAGGACTCTGTTGAAGCTGCAAGGAGGGTGTGCTTTGCTTTGGAAAGTTCTCTGCCCTGAGGGTTTGGCCCATTTTTCAGTTCCGAAGCTCCAGGGCAGTCCTGGAGGGAGCGTGCCGGCGAGGGGAGGTTGGGAGGGGGCAGCTGTTTCTCACTGGCCCTTGGGGTGCCACCTGCCTGAGCTGCCAGCCACAGTTGGACTTTTTTCCAGCCCTCCAGGGTGCCTGCATTCCCAGATGCGAGACAAGGAGTGAGATAGGGAGTGAGGGACCATAATGTCTGCAGCCCACAGGGGCCTCCAGGCAGTGGCCAAGCCCCTCTAGCAGGGTGCTGTGGCACTGGGAGGCCCTGGCTTCTGCCCCCTTTCCTCCCCTGCCCTGCGCTCTGTTCTGCTGTGGGAGGGCTCTGACTCACTTTCTCTCCTGCCTCGTCTCCACGGAGCAGAATTAGCCACTGAATAATTCACGATGTGGAAACCAGCCTGCCTCCATCCCCCGCCACCTCCACTCCTGGCTCTTGGCGAGGGGCTGTGGCGTGAGCTGGTCCTGGCGTGCGTCCTGCCCGTGCCCTTCAAGTGCTGGTGCTTTTGGGCAACTGCTTGGCTTCTCTGAGCCTTCATCACCTCATCCTGAATCTGGGCTGGCTGTTCCTCCTGCGTAGGGTCACCCCTGGGGGGCAAGGGCCAGGGGCCCCCTTCCTGGGAGGGTGGGCAGTAGGTGGGTCTGGACCGTGGCAGGTACCCCTTCCTGCCTCCCCTGGTAAGGAGTTGCTGGCTGTGAGGGAGGTGGACCCCTCACCCATCCTGACCTAGGGTTCCCTCTTAGCTGTCTGTGTGCTGCCCCCACCTGGGCTGTGCCCTGCTGCAGAGTGAGGGCAGGGGGAATGGGGGAGGTGGGGCCTGGTGTTAGGAGTTGGGGGTATGGCACGAGGGACTGGCCTTTGTTCTTTGCTATTTCTGGCCCCCATGGTCTGCAATTGGGAACCCTGGTGAAACCTCCTGGAGGGACCAGGGGCCAGGTCCTGTTTCAAGGCCCTGCATGGGACTGCCTGTCACCAGCTGCTTTTCCCACAGCCCCAGGAGGTGGGGACAGTTGCTCCATTGTACAGATTAGCAAACTGAGGCTCCAAATCACATAGTGAGTAAGCGGTGGGGACAAGAGCCCTGCTCCTTTCTGCAGGCCTCGGCTCCTGCCCCTCAAGGAGCCCCAGTCAGCCTGGAGTTGCGGGCTTCCCAGGTTCCCCCACGGCTGCCTTGCCGCTGGGGGTGTGACCGTGAGATTAGGAGCTGATGGGGGCTGAGGGATCTGTGGGAGGGCAAGAGGTGGAGGGGCATCTGGGGTCTGCTTCAAGGAAGTCCCTTCCTTGGAGTGCAGCCTGGACCCTGTAGAAGTCCCCGAGGTGCGGCTCCCCAGTCAGAAACTGTAGAGAGGAGCTATAGGGCCGGGCTCCCATGCTGCCTGGGCATCTGAGTGAATGAGGGTTGTGTCATTCACGGGGGGGATTGGAGGTCTGCAGGAGGCTTGAGACTCCCTGGTGGCCCTGCAGCTGAGCTGGCAGGGCTGGGCCTGAGGCCTGGGCACCTGGTGTGGCTCGGGCCAGTCTGTGTTGCATAGTGAGTCCTGAATGTCCAGTGGGCCTGGCTGTCCTGGCCTCGGGCAGGGCCTCCTGAGGGCAGCGGAGCCTTCTCTTCAGCTGGAGCATCGCAGGTCTTCACCCTCCCTCTGTCACTTCCTCCTGCGTGACCTTGGGTGATCCAGCCGCCATTGTGGGCTTTATTTGGGGAAGGCCTGCCTGCTCAGCTCCCACCAGCCCCTTGTGACCCCGTGTCCTCAGGCGGGGATCAAGTTCATGCTCACTCACCTCAGCCTCTCTCTTGAGCTCACTGTCTCCTCCAGCTCAGGGCAGGCCAGATGCAGGAGAACAGCTATGCCCTGCAGTGGGTTCCAAACTGAGCAGTGGGAGCCCAGTGGTCAGGGAAGGCTTCCTGCAGGAGGTGGTGTTAACTGGCCTGCCATAGAGGCTGCAAGCCTGGCTGCCGACAATCAGAGGGTTATGAGTTGCCTTCTCCTTTCTGACTCCTCCATGGGCTGCACCAGCCCTGGCAGGTGATGGTTTCACTGGGACACCTGCCTGGAGCCCCCTGCCTCAGTTTTGCCTAGCCTGGGGGGCCTGTTTTCTGTTAAGAGTCTGGAGTACCCAGATGTTTCTGTCAAGACCCAAATGATAAGACTGAGGTCACTATGCAGAGACTTGGGGAAGAGCTTCTGGGCTGGGGGAACAGCATGTGCAAAGGCCCTGGGGCAGAAAGAAGCTTGAGCCTTGGGGAGAGGCCTCAACCCCACGTGCTAGAGGGTCGCTCTGGTCTGACTGCACAAGGGGAATGTGCTTCCTCAGGAACTGGTGAGTCCTCTGTGCCAGGAGCTCTGCCAGCCCAGGCTGGACAGCCACTCCGAGAGGATCTGAGCTCTGGGGGTAGGGCAGGTGTTCTCCTAGCAGAGCTGGGAGCCAGCTCCTAAGAGCACAGCTTCTCTGTGCTGCCACTTACCTGAGGTCAGCCTCGTGCCCATTTACAGGCTGGGGGACCATTCCCTGGGACAGGGCTGGCCTTTTAGCATCCTCCCCACTCATCAGAAGGAAACTAGCTCCGGTTAAAACAGCAGTGTTGGTCGCCTGTCTTGTCGTTTATGAAAGCGGTACATGTTCATGGAACATTTGGGGAAAAGGGAAGAGCGTGAGACAAAAACGTCCTTCCAGCTGGGTTCCGTCCAAGCGCATAGAGCTGTAGGCTGGGTGTCCCTGAGAACTGGAATCCTATAGCTTTTTACACGTCCTTTACTTTGGACTGCATCTGGGGCCTTTGGTTCCAGATGCTTGTCCTGTGTCCCATGGTGCCGGGCAGGATTCTGTAGCTGCAGGGGACAGAATTGGGCCAGATCTGGAGGCCCCCAGGGAGTGGGGCAGAAGCTTCAGGAGCAAGCCCTGAGTGGACAGGAGCTGATGAGCTAGATGGGGGGGCTACAGGGAATGGGATCCTGCATTGCGGGTGGGCAGGACGCCCCATGGCTGGTCCCAGTCCGCTCTGGGCATTTCCATCTTGGTGGGCGTCTGCATTCCTTGGAAGACACTGATTGGCTGAGCTTGCCTTTTGACCAGCGGGTGTGAAGCTGTGGGCCTTGGACCACCCAGTCCACACATGCTGGGGGGTGGGTGTCGGGCCACCCTTGGCCCAGCCACTGTCTTCGTCAAGGCTTCCTGGATTTGGGCTTCTGGTTTTGGTGACTCTGAGGGTGCTCTGGCCACCGCTGTCCCTAGGAGACTCTGGGGTTCTCAAGTCCCTTCCTCAGAGAGCAGCTTGGACCTGGCTAGAAGTCGCCGAGGTACTGATGGCTTTTCCTGGGTGTGCTTAGATGTTGGGGTGAGAATTCTTGCTCAGGGCACTGGCTTCCCCATCTCTGGTTTCAGCAGTGCCAGGGGCCACTGCAGTCTGTGTGTGCGGGACCCTCGCTGCCCCCGACTTGCCTGGAACTCGAGGCCCAGCTCTAGGGCCCCTCTTCTGGGCATCTCCATGGTGACCCTTCTTCCTCCCCTGATCCCTGGGCAGGTGCCTTGCTGGCCGGCCCCATCTAAGGGATGTGCAATGCCAGCCACTCTGACCCCCACACCAAGGGCTGTCGGTGAGACTCTGGGGGAGTGGGGAGCCCTGTAGCTTGGATCCCCAGAGGCTTGTGCTGCTCATTTCTAAAGCACTTTTCTTGGAGAGGCACCTAGTGACCCTGGGAGGTGGACACTGTGTCCCCAACATAAGCAGAAATGCAGGCCGGCCAGCATCGGGAGCTGGAAGACTGGACCCGAGTTCCACCTGCAGCCCAGCTCCATCCCTTCCAGTGGACATGGCGTCAGTGCAGTTCGAGAGTCCAGGGGTGCAGGCTCAGAGGAGCTCAGAGGCATCTACTTCCCCCAGCTGCCCCACAGTCAGTTCTGCCGAGGCCTGGGCTAGAGAAGAGGAACCGAATATGCAGCCAGGGGCCTGGGGTCAAGGACATGGGAAGTGCCTGACGCGGCCACCTGGGAATGAGCATGTGACAGCAGGTGGATGGTGGGTTTGGGGGGTGACAGGAGGACCTCCTGTACCCGGGCCCACCACTGGGGTCTGCAGGGAGCCCAAGGGGGCTTCTCACAGTCTTGGGTGGCTGGCCTGAGTCCCGTGGGGCAGCACCCACTGTGGCTGGGCCAGGCCCGTGTTGGCCGAGGGTGTGAGAGGAGGCCAGGCCACTCACGCCTGAGTGCCAGTGCCTCAGCCTCTGAGGAGGGTGCCAGCTATGATGCCCCTGCTTGCTCTGCCCCCTCGGGCCCGTGCACACTGGTGGGGGTTCCTGATCATCGTGGAGGAGCATTCCCAAAGTTCTGGGATATACCCATCTCTGAGCTCTGCATCTGGGTTGGGCCGTGCCCTCTGGGCTGCCTCTCCCTGGTGGGGAGCTGAACCTGGAGACGGGGCTCCAGTCTGGCAGCTCCTGGCTGGGTCTGAGGCCAGGGACCCAGTCCTCAGGTGGCTGGTGCAGAGGCCTGCAGACAAGCTGAGAGAGCAGGGGATTTTCTGGGTGTCACGCTGAGAGATGTGTCGGAGCATGGGGACCAAAATAGACACGCTCGCTGCAGCTCTTTGGTGTCTGTTCCCTGCATGGGGGGAGGGCAGGCGAAGGCAGCAGGAGAGCTGGGGGCCCCTGGCTACAGGGCGCAGGGCAGAGGCCCGGCCTATGGGGAGATGGGCAGGAGCGCCTCTGAGCGTCAGCCCAAGGGCTGCCTCACCAGCCTCCTTCCAGGCCATTCCTGGAGGGCGAGGGCCAGCCTGGAGGGAGCCCCAGGGGGCATGGGGCAGTGGGTGTGGGGCCATGTGCAGTCTGGCCGCCTGGACCTCGGACTTCAGGAGTTGGGGGACAGGGATGCAAAGTTGGCCCCAACCCTGGCTCCCACGTGGCTGCTGCTGGCTGCACGTCCTCCAGGCACGGCCAGGAGCTCACCGTCATGGAATGCATGAAACCCAAGCCCAGCCTGGTGGAAAATCTGTTTTTAATTTTGGGCCGGCGTCACTGGGAGCCTGGGCCGAGTGTGCTGTGGGTGGGGGCTGCGGCCACGTGTCCAGCGTGGCCATGTGAGGGGCTGAGACCTAGCCAAGGGCTATGACCCTGTAGTCCCCACTTGTGTGAGGGGACCCACTAGGCAAAGGTGGGGGGCCCTGATTCCCAGTCTGGGGCCCCTGACACGGGTGGTGGTGGTAGCTCGCACACATGGAGCCCACCCTGGCCTCCCAAAGCAAGGCTTGGCCCTAGGGATCCTGCCCCTTTCCCGACCCTGGCCCAGGACCCTGGGGGGTTCTCATGGTGCTGGAGGCCAGAACCCGTCAGTCTGCATTGGGGTATGGGACCCCAGCCCACCTCTCAGACACCCCCAAACCTTGTCGCTTCCTCTAGAGGAGGGGCCTTGGCAGTTCCAGGGCCCTCGTGTTCGGCATCCGTGGAGTCAGGTGGGGTCACTCCCTTCCCGCTGCCTGCCACATCCTCCTGGAGCCCCCGGCTGGCACTGTGGATGAAGGGGAGCCCCCCCAGCCAGGGGGGCCAAGCTGTTTGTCCAAGCCTGGGTCCCCAGCACCCAGTGCAGGCTGCTGTTAAGATGCCCTGAAAGCTGATGCTCCCCAGTTAGCCCAGACCCGGACAGGATCACAGGTGTCAGTGTGGAGACTCTCCCTATCCAGGAAACTGGGGCTGACTCCATCCCCACTGCAGTCAGGCTGTGTGGCCATCACCATGTCGTGTGTCTGTCACATGGAGGCGCTTCTGGCAGGATTCTGGCCTCTCGGTGGACTTCATGCTTGGCCCCTGTGGAGCTTGTCCCTTTCCCTCCGCCAAAGTGACATTTTCATAAGGAGCTGGCATGAGGGGCGGGGCAGGGCTGAGCAGGGCTGGAACCCATCTTCTGCCTGCCTCTTCTCTGGGCATCGGGGCTGCTTCTCCTACTACCTCTGCTCGCTGTGCCTGTGGCTGTACCTTTGGGGCTCGCTGGTCCTTCCCAGGGTCATGGGCAGCCGTCATCCTCAGCTGCAGTCACGCTGCCCGGCCTGCCGGCCTCACCTGCCCCACTGTGTGACTGTGGACTCTGGACCTGCCCCCGAGAACCCTGTGCCTAGCAGCATAGCTCCAGGATGTGTCCCTGTGTCTTTGCTTCCCTCCCTGCTCAGGGTGGACCCGAAGCAGCATCTAGCCAAGGAATGAGCAGCTGTGGCTGGAACAGCATGGTAGTGGGATTGTGGCTGCTGCCTGTGGCTAGGGTTGGGGGCTGCATCAGGCCAGACTTCTCAGCAGAGCGCCTGTGAGCGCCTCCCAGTGGGCCAGGGTCTCCTCAGCCCAGCCATGCGCTGCTGTAGCCCACAGGGGTTGGCAGGACAGAGCAGCATGTAGGTCCGTGGCCCGGGGCACCGGGGCGGGCAGCTGCTCCCAGATGCACGAGTGTTGAGCGGCTACCTGTGTGTGTGTGGAGGGTGTGTGTTCCACAGTCCGGCCCTGGCTTGCTGTGTGCCCTGCCTTGCGTGGCATTCATCCTTGCACACTGCCAGGCCCAGGTACTGCCACCAGGTGCTCCAGGAGCCACCAGGACACCCAGCGGCAGCCACCTGTACAGATGGCAGGCAGTGTGCCCTGCCCTGCAGCCATTCTTGGCCCTCCCGCCTCGGCAGCCTGGTGTGGTGCAGCCTGTGCTGGTGCCGAGCCTGGCATTGTGTGGGGGGTCCCTGTGCCTGCATGGCTGATGGGAGCCACATCCAGGAAGGGCCTGGAGGCAGAGTGGGCGTGGGCAGGAGGACATGGCAGGCATGGGGCACTGGCCTTGCCACTGCTCATGCATATTTTCTCCCCAAGCTTCCTGCCCTGCCGGCTGTCCTAAAGCCTTGGTGGCATGCTGGGCCCTCCCCTCTCCAAGCAGGGCTGGGACAAGGTCACCCATCTATGCAGGCAGCCAGGTTGGATCGGGGGTTCTCGCCTTACAGGTGCTGAGCTGAGGCTCCCACAGAGCAAAGGCTGCAGCACCGGGTTTGGGCCTGGGTCTCTGACATCCTGGGGACATTCTGGAGGAGGTGGCGTGTGTCTGGGCACAATGGGGGTTCCCTGAAGGAAGAAGGCTCCAGGCCCAAGGACAGCGTATGCCTGGGTGTAGAGGCCAAAGAGCCCTGCCCGCTCCTAGCCAGCCACTGCCTGAGGCGTTCCTACCAGGTCAGGGAGGACTTGGTGTGGCTTGGGGTGTACTGGGATCCTACTGGCGGCAGCCTGACCTGGGACAGAGTAAGACTTCAGGCTCTATGGCTGACTGGGTGTTTCCAGAGTGGTGGGGTTTTGGGGGCCACAGGGCAGTCAGGGGGAGTCTAGGCTTACAGTGGGAGGGGGCATCCCCAGTAGATGCATCCGTGGCTGTGGGGCTGCAGGGGCCTGGAGAAGGAGCGGGTGGCCCAAGGCCAAGACCAGGGGGCCTAGGGTAGGGGGAGGGGAACTGAAGCAGCAGGAGGGTGTCGCCCCTGGCCCCCTTGGCGCGTGCATGGCACTTGAGTCCTCCCCGAGTGCTCTACAGAGCCTGGCGTGTAGCTTTCGCCTCGCCTGACTGAGCCCTTACATCACTTCCACCATAGACGGAAAATTCCATTTGGTCAGAGCCCAGCTGCTGATCAGACAGTTCCCATTATTTCTCTGAATGGGCCAGGGAGGGGTGGAGGGGCCGCCAGCCCGGTGGAGAAAGGTGGCTGGGCCACGACGGGAATGCCGCTGGACCAGTGCCCCACGGGAAGCTGCCATCTGGCAATCTGGCTTCGGGAAGTGGGTGCAGAGGTCAGGCTGGCCACGGCACGTTCCCTGCAGACAGCTGGGCTCAGGCCTGGTGCACTGGGTGCCTGGGATCTGGGGGGGGATGAAGCAGCTGCCCGGTTTACTGGGCACCCTGACACCTGGGCTCTGCACAGCAGACAAGAACAGGCTCTGCACTTGCAGGGAGGCGCTGTCTCCTTCCTCAGTTAGGGGAGGCTGAGTGAGGCTGTCCCTGTGCGGGCCCCGAAGCCTGGCCTCTGGCCCCTGGGGGCTAAGGAGTAAGGCTCCATTTGCAGCTGGCCCCATCCAGGCAAGAACAGGAGAAAGCTGCCTCACCCAAGCGCTGTGCTCACACCTGTAATCCAGCACTTTGGGAGGTCAAGGCAGGGGGATCGCTTGAGCCCAGGAGTTCAAGACCAGCCTGGGAAACATAGCCAGACCCTGTCTTTACAAAATTTTTTTAAAAATTAGGGCAGAGGCCAGGCACAGTGACTCACTCCTGTAATTCCAGCACTTTGGGGGACCAAGATGGCGGATCACCTGAAGTGAGGAGTTCAAGACCAGTCTGGCCAACATGGTGATCTTCTCGTCTCTACTAAAAATTCAAAAATTAGCCAGGTGTGTTGGTGCATGCCTATAGTCCCAGCTACTCAGAAGGCTAAAGAAGGAGAATCACTTGAACGCGGAAGGTGGAGGTTGCAGTGAGCTGAGATCTCGAGCCACTACACTCTGTCAGCCTGGGTGACAGAGACTCTGTCTCAAAAAACAAAAGAAAGAAAGAAAGAAAGAATATTAGCCAGGAGTTGTTAATATATGCTTGTGGTCCCAGCTACTTGAGAGGCTGAGGCAGGAGGATCACTTGAGCCTAGGAGGTGGAGGCTGCAGTGAGCTGTGATTGTGCCACTGCACTCTAGCCTGGGCCACAGAACGAGACCCTGTCTCTAAATTTTTTTTTTTAAATCGTACATTCGGGCCAGGTGTGGTGGCTCATGCCTGTAGTCCCAGCACTTTGGGAGGCTGAGGCGGGTGGATCACCTGAGGTCAGGAGTTCGAGACCAGCCTGACCAACATGATAAAACCTCGTCTTAACTAAAAATACAAAATTAGCCAGGTGTGGTGGCATGCGCCTGTAATTCCAACTATTTGGGAGGCTGAGGCAGGAGAATTGCTTGAACCTGGGAGGTGGAGGTTGCAGTGAGCCAAGATCGCACCACTGCACTCCAGCCTGGGTGACACAAGTGCTGCCTTTTCTGCTTTTCTCAGCACCTCTTACCCTCTAGCAGGCTTCACAGTTCACTTATGATGATGTTTAGTGCCTGTGTTACCTCGCCTTCCTACAGGCGGCCCTGAGGGCAGAGGACACCGTCTGCAGAGGTCCCTGCATGTGCCTGGTGCTTAGCAGCCTCACCCCACTGGCCATAGGTGCCCCCTGCCCACTGCATCTGGATGTCAGCCCTCTGCACCAGGGCAGTGCCGTCCAAGGAATGGGCTTGCTTCGCCTAGATCCTGTTGGGCCAGGGTTTATCTCGCCTTGCCTCCATTTTCTCATCTGCCAAATGGGAGTGGGTGGCTCTGGCGCCGCTGAGGAAGTGATTTGCGCCTGGGAGCCCTTTGATGTGCACTGATGCCCTGAGCTCTGGGTGGACATGCCAGGCCAGTGGCTGCGGAGGCTTTGCGTACTTCATGTCTGGGATTGACACCTGCTCTCCCAGTCCCCAGCTCCTCACCCCAGGAAGAGTTTCCCTGTGAGTCCCAGATGTGGGGTGCATACAGAGAGGCTCTCCTGGAGTCATGCCCCAGTGAGCACAGGGTCGGGGGAGCGAGCAAAGGTGACCCCAGTCAAGGACCGGGGAGGCCTCTGCAAGTGGAGAGCAGAGGGGGAGGGGTCGCTGGAGGAGTCTGGCCAGCCCAGGTCCAAGATGGGACTGGTTGCCGTGGCCCCCAGGCCATGGGAGTCCAGGGGATGCCCCATGGATGGAAGTGCAGATGTGGGTATGGGTCCTGTGGAGCTCTGGCCCACGGGGGCACGGTCAGCTGCCCCACAGATCTGTTCTGCCCTTGGCCTCTGAGCTATAAGGAGTGTACTGGCAGGGCCCGTGGTCACAGCTGGTGGGGTTAGCACCTCTACTCCATGTCCAGCCCCACATAGGCCAGGCAAGACCCGGGGACCCCAGAGCATTGCTTTTCCAAGCTCCCCAACGTTTATGGATGACCTACTGTGTGTAGAGCCTGGGCCTGGGCGTGGTGCTGGGACTGTTAATGTGAGCTCCCCCACCCCACGTGACTGGACTGTCTCTGCCTCCCTGTGTGATCTTGGGCAAGCCCTACTGGGCCCTGAGGATCCCTCTGTGACTTGAGCTCCCTGGACCATGAGACCGTCCTGAACTGACTCAGTTTCGGCGGCTCTGGTGGCCTGCTTTCCGAGGGTGGGGGTGGGCTCAGGGCCCAGCAGTCCTCATGCCATTGCAGGGGCAGTAGGCACCTGTGCATGGCTGAAGGAGTGGGAGGGTGCCCGCCCCCGATGCTCTACAGTGCCCAGATTGCTGGCTGCTGGGCAGCTGTGGACACACTGGCATGGCTTTGGACCATGGCGGCTCATTTCTGGGTATGCCGAGTTGGTCAGCACCTCCCTGGCCAGGTGGAGATGGAAAGGCCACCTTCAGGTGTGGGTGTCGGCCGGCTTCCTGGAGGGCAGGACACACCATCCTCCCACTGCCTGGCAACTGTCTCCTGGGAGATCCAGCAACAGTCCCAGTGCCCACTGTGGCTGAGCCCTCATCCCAAGAGGGGCCAAGCAGGGGACGATCTGCCCCAGCAGCTCCCAAGGCTGGGGCCCCTGAGGGCCACATTGCTGAAGCGTTGTGATCCAGGGAGGGAGTTGTTTCTCTGCAGCAGTGCCAGTAAGGGCAGTGCAGGTGTACCTGGTGGCCACCCCACAACACTGATGGCCCCCGCTGCTTACACCCCCCCACCCGTAGACACCCCCCCCACCCATAGACATGCCCCCACCCATGGACAACCCTGAGGTAGCCTCTGGGTGGTCCCTGGCCCCATGATGAGGCACAGCCCTGTGTCCCCTCCCCATCCCTCGCCTCGGCACAGGAAGTGTGCAGAGGTTCTGGAGGGCTGAGCCGGGGGCAGGGCTATGCTGAACCTAGGGACCTGGGGTTGCAGGGCCTGCATGCTTTCTCTGTAGCTTCTCTAAAGCCCAGTTTCCCTGTTGATGAAATGGGGGTGAGACCACTTGGCCAGGCAGACTGAGTGCGGTGCCAGGAGAAGGGACAGCTCTGGGGACATGTTACCCTCCCTCCCCAAAGCGGATGCTCAGGAAATGTCACTGCTGCATCAGTTTAGCCACTTCCTGTGGGGGTTGCCCGGCCTCAGGACAGGAAGGCTCTGGTGTCTGTTCTGTGATCTTTTGTGTTCAGAGACCTGGGGAGAGCCACGCCAGAAGGTCATGCTTGGAGCCAGACAGGGCTGTGTGTCTGGTGGGGTGACCGTATGCAGCCTGTGTGGGTGGTGTCCCCTGGGACAGCCCTGGCCAGTGACTATGGCAGTGTGGGACCAGCCCCCCCATCTCATCCAGCATGGGGGGACTCAATGGGCAGTGCCCACCCCTGAGTGCAGCTTCTCAGTGCACAGACCCCAGACAGGATCAGATTCCTGATAGGGCATCTTCCATGTTCACCCCTTAGAAACACTTTCATGGCCAACAAGTGGGGGTTCAGCCCCCCAGACTCCCCACTTCCCTACCAGTCCTGAAAACCTCAGCACTACAGCTAGGGTGGGGGATCCTGCCAGGACTGATGTAGGAGAGTTCTGGGCCTGAGTTGAGGATGGGCCCTGGAGTTCTGGGGTGTCTTGGGCTGGGGGCGAGGACAGGAGCTGATGCTGGCAGCCCCTCCCCAGGGCTTCGCCTCTTCAGGACGCAACAGCACTTCTTTCTACAGAAGAGAAACCAGGCCTGGGGAAGTGGAGGGACTGTGGCTCCTTAGCGGGGCTGTGGCTGCAAGGAAACTGGTTCACCAGACTGCTGGGTCCTCCTTTGTCACCCACATTCTCTGGCTACCTCCACCCAGTGTCTTTCCTTGGTCCCTGGTGGGGCAGACATCCTGAGCACCTGCTCTGTACTCTGGGGACCCAGTGGGGAGGGGACAGGTGGCCTTGCCGGAGACACGGAGGCCTGGAAACGGAGGCCAGGGTCCACCTGGCCCCTTCTAGTGGCTGTGGAGTCTTGATGCCATACAGCATTGAGGATGGTGAGACTGGGGTCCCAGGTGTGGGGTCCAGACCTGGGTGACCGCAGGTGCATCACAGGTGGTGGGAGCCTCCATATCTCACCTACAAGTTGGGGATGGGGCCCACCTCCCAGGGCTGGGAGCAGGATTAAATGGGAGTCTGCGCAAGGTCCTTGCTGGGGCGGGGCGTGGCACTCTAGGCCCGGGGTTCACCCCCTCCAGCGCCGCCTCCTGCCCGCCCGCAGGCGCTGCTGCTGCTGGGGGCCGCCGCCCTGGCCTGCCTCGCCCTGGACCTTCTCTTCCTGCTCTTCTACTCCTTCTGGCTGTGCTGCCGGCGGCGCAAGAGCGAGGAGCACCTGGACGCGGACTGCTGCTGCACGGCCTGGTGCGTCATCATCGCCACGCTGGTGTGCAGGTGAGCGCGGTGGGGCGGGGCGGGGGGGGGGGGGGTCCCAAGGGGGCGGGGCCAGAGAGGACTGCCCGAAGGGGCGTGGCTGGGGTGTGGTTGGGGTGGGGCCACAATATCAGGCCCCGCTCTCACGCCGCCGCTCCCTCCAGCGCCGGCATCGCGGTGGGATTCTACGGCAACGGGGAGACCAGTGACGGCATCCACCGTGCCACCTACTCGCTCCGCCACGCCAATCGCACAGTGGCCGGGGTCCAGGACCGCGTGAGTGGCCGCCGATTTGGGGCCGGGGGCGCTCTTGCTGCTCCTGAACTCCACGTCTGCGCGAGGCCGGGCGGGGCAGCGGGGGCTGGGGCTGTGCAGGAGGGGCCCAGCCTCTGGGGCTAGTGGGGCGGGCTCCCGGCCTCACGCCAGCGGGTCCGGCGCAGGTGTGGGACACGGCAGTGGGGCTGAACCACACGGCGGAGCCCAGCCTGCAGACCTTGGAGCAGCAGCTGGCCGGGCGGCCCGAGCCCCTGCGAGCCGTACAGCGGCTGCAGGGCCTGCTGGAGACGCTGCTGGGCTACACGGCCGCCATCCCCTTTTGGAGGAACACCGCGGTGTCGCTGGAGGTGCTGGCGGAGCAGGTGGATCTCTACGACTGGTACAGGTGCGGCCGGGCCCTCTTCCCTGCCCACCCCACTGGGCAGGCATCACCCTCCTTGGGCCAGTTTTGCTCTCAGCACCCAGTACTTGAGGCCTGATGGGTGGGGGACCCAGGGCCACTGGTCACAGGCAGCGGCTGGAGTTTCCCTAACAGACGCCTTTCTCAAGAACCGACACCAGTCCTTAAGACCCGGACCTTCTGAATGCCCTCCAATGTGCCAGGCTGCTGGCCTCAGCTCCCCCTGGGACCCCACTCCCTGGCCCCAAGTTCTGTGCCCTGGCCCACTCCCAGGTGTGCCTGTAGGTGGCTGGGCTACCTGGGACTGCTGCTGCTGGACGTCATCATCTGCCTCCTGGTGCTGGTCGGCCTCATCCGCAGCTCCAAGGGCATCCTCGTGGGGTGAGTCTGGGGGGCCTGAAGCGGAGGGGCAGGGCAAGGTACCATGGCACCACCTCCCCCACCCCTTCTGCGGTGTCAGCCACAGGCTCTGTGGTGGGGGCTGAGCAGGACCCCCCCCCCCCGTACCAGGCCTGCTCTGAGATGCCCCTTCCATGCCTGTGGCCTGTGCCCCTCTGGCCTTTGCCCCTGTGGCCAGCGTCCCAGTACACTTGCCTCCAGCCCTTGGTTTCCTGTGAGAGTCTGCACGTGGGGCACTTGCAGCCCAGGACCTGAAACAACCTGCCCAGGTCTCTGAATGCCCCGGGCCACCGAGAGACCAGCCTGGGGCCCCTTCCCCCATCCCTTCTATCCTTGGCCCTGGGGCAGCCTGGGATCCAGCCCTGGCTCTGGCTCACCAGGAGGGTGACCTTGGGCAGGTGGCTCTTTCATGCTGGGCCTTGGTCTCCTCGTTGGGAAGGCAGAGAGAGTGGCAGCTCTTCCGTGGGAGGTGAGGTGTTGTCATTGCCCCTCACTGCACAGCTGCACATCCATGGCTGGTGCCCTCCCTGGGCCAGGCCCGAGAGAGATGGGAGAACACCCACCCTCCCCCTATGTGGCACTCACAGGCCATAGATGAGCAGAGTGAGGGAAAGGTGCCATGGGCCAGAGGTGACAGCACCCTGGAGAGGAAGAGCCAGCGTGGGGGGAGTATAGGTGGGTGGGGGAGTACTGGCGGACTGGGGGGCTGCAGGTGGGTAGGGGGGTGACGCTGCATGCTATGCCCAAGGAGACCCGAGAGAGGAAGGATTGAGCGAGGACCCCAGGGAGCGAGGGATGCCTGGACACACAAGGAAGGATGACAGTGTGCAGGCCCGCCATGGGGTGTGGGGGGCGTGCAGTGGGGCATAGGGGGCCCGCTGTGGGGTATGGGGGACCCACAGTGGGGTGTGGGGGGCCTTCAGTGGGGTGTGGGGTCCCACAGTGGGATGTGGTACCTGCAGTGGGGTGCAGGGCCTGCACTGAGGTGTGGGGCCTGGAGTGGGGTGTGGGGCCTGCACTGGGGTGTGTGGCCTGCACTGGGGTGTGCTTGGGGGCCTGCAATGGAGTTTGGGGGGCCTGCAATGTAGGGGGAGCACCTGCAATAGGGTGTGCACAGGGGCCTGTGTGTCTGGATCAAAGGGAGCCAGATGTGGGTGAGGTGAGGCCTCAGGTGAGGGAGAGGCTGGTGCCGTAGCAAAAGCACCCAGTTGCTGAGCGAGGGCTCAGCACAGGAGGGCTTGGTCTGGCTGAGTAGCAGGCCCCTTGGGCTGCTACATGGGCAGTGGGATGCAGGGCCCTGTGTGAAAATGGACACTGTTGCCTGCTCAGGAGAGGGACCTGGAGAGGGAGCTAGGGGCCAGGAGGGGCAGGGATCCGAGAGCCACCTGGCCTTCCAGCCCTGCTTCCAGCTCGGAGCTCTCTGAGCCCCACCCCACCCAGGAGAGAGCCCCGTCTGGGCCCTGGGCTGTGGGCAGCTCTGGCTGAGGCCAAGCTATTGGAAGAGCCCCAGTCCCTGTGTGGGCTGACCCCTGTTGTGCACTGGGACTCATCTTCTGGCCTGCTGTCCAGCAGGTGACATGCCCCCAACACTGGCCTGGCGGCTGCTGACTGACTCTCTCTGCCCCAGGGTCTGCCTGCTGGGAGTCCTGGCCCTGGTCATCAGCTGGGGCGCGCTGGGCTTGGAGCTGGCTGTGTCCGTGGTGAGTGGCAGAGGGGGTGAGGTCCCCGGCTGCTGGACCTGGGTACTTGGGGAGGGACGAGGGGAAGCCACACTGCTTCCCCACCATCTTCTCCGGGTACCGAGTCCCAAGAGCAGTGGGGCCCTGCCATGAGCGCAGTGTGCCTGTAACCCCAGATTCATAGTCTGCCCTCCTCAGTTGAAAGCAGACTCCAGGGACAGGGTTCTACCCTCAAGAGCTTCCCTTTAGGCTTGGCTTGGTCACCCCCTCTCGCTCGCCCACGTCCACCCTAGGGCTCCAGCGACTTCTGTGTGGACCCCGACACCTACGTGACCAAGATGGTGGAGGAGCACTCGGTGCTGAGCGGGGGTGAGTCTGCGTTTGCAGCCACATCAGAGTGGGTTCCCCAGGCTTGGGCTGAGCCAGGAGAGCAAGGTGGCTGAGGCGGAGGCCCCCCTGCCCTGTGGGCCTGTGGTCTCAGGGAGACAGGTCCCAGGCCAGGACACTAGTGAGCAGACTGGACCAGCTTTCCCAAGTGGGAGGCTTTGTAAAGAATGACAGGAACTGTGAGGCCAGTGGTGACTGGGGTGATGGGTGCCCATGGGGCGGGGGAAGGGGCAGGTGACCCAGGGCTGCTTTGAGTAGGTGGGCAGAGGAGGCCAAATGGGTGGCTTTAAAGTATAGCTAGAGGGCCAGGCACCGTAGCTCAAGCCTGTAATCCCAGCACTTTGGGAGGCCAAGGAGGGTGGATCACCTGGGGTCAGGAGTTTGAGACCAGCCTAGCCAACATAGCGAAGGCCTGTCTCTACTAAAAATACAACAATAAGCCAGTCATGGTGGTGGGCGCCTATAATCCCAGCTACTCCAGAGGTTGAGGCAGGAGAATCACTTGAACCCACGAGGCGGAGGTTGCAGTGAGCTGAGATTGCACCAGTGCACTCCAGCCTGGGCAATCAGAGCGAAACTCCATCTCAAAAAAATAAATAAATAAAAGAATAGAGCCAGAGGATGCTGCATTTTTGCAAGGTCCCCAAGGCAGGAGGCAGACCCTTGGGGTGAGGGGAGGGTGGGAAGCCAGTGGGGCTGTCACCGTGGTGAGCTTCGCTTTATTCCAGGGGGAGGCCATTGGAGGGAGGGAAGCAGGGGAGAGACTTGACCCATGACTGAAGGTCTCTTCAAAGCATCCTCAGGCCTCAGGGTTTACAAGAGGGGGTGAGGGGGATGCCTCAAGCAGGAGACAGCAGGGGCTTGAATAAATGGACCAAAAGGTGGTCAGGGATGTGCTTTGAGGGTGGAGCCCGCAGGACTGCCCGTCAGTTAGATGTAGGGATAGAGAGGGACGGAGCAGAAGTTCACGTTGCTGGTCTCAGCAGCTGCGTGCTGCAGGGCCGTGAGCTGTACTGCGGGTCGGGGAGCAGGTCTGGAGCTGGGGGGCAGGGAGCTGGGCCATTGGGAGTTGCAGCACCCTCGGGAGGTTTTCGATATGTGTCAGATGTCACAGAGGCAGGTGGACGTGGGAATCTGGAAGTTGGGGTGCTATAAGCTTGTTAAGCTTCTCTGGGCCCCCATTCTGGAAGTATTGTGTGTTCTCAAGTAGAAACTAGAAGGCCTGTCCCTGTGGGGGTGGAGACACTGAAAGATCTTGAAGTGCTCACTCCTGTCAGGCACCATCCTGCCACCCTTTGTCCCTGGAGGCCACAGGATTCCCTTGTGGGCAGGTTTTTTTTACCGGCCTTTGTTGAAGGAGCCATTTCCACCAAAGCCCGAGGCTCCTCCAGGAGGAAAAATAATCTGCCCCCCCACTCACCTTGTCCTCAGGAATGAGGGTGGAGGGGTGGACCAGCTCTGCTGGGGGCCGGTGGGGGGGCGCTGGCAACCGTTCAGTGGCACCCACCACTGTTCTTGGCCCCCCTGCCATCAGCCTGGCCCCTCCAGGTCCCTACTGCTGGCAGCCTTTGGGGGTCTCAGCAAGTATGAGCAGCCCCCGCTACACGTGTACATGTACAAATACAAGCATGAGCTCCAGCCTGCGGGCCATATAGCCCCTCCCAGAAGGCCAGCCAGGCCAGCTACACTGGCTTCACTGCACAGGCGGCCACAGTGACACCTGGTGTCCTCCTGTGTTTCTAAATGCTTTCATCATTTTTTCAACTTTTAAAAACATTTTTTTAATGTTCTTTGTTAATTGGAAGAACTGAACTTATAAAGAGTTCAGAAGGTGGATCCCAGCAAGGGTCAGTGTGTAGGGACCCTGGCTTGATGGGAGTGCAGACCCCACTGCCACACACACAGGCACACATGCATGTGTGTAACTGGATGAAGACATGTGAAGACACATGCACATACAGACATGCACACACACAGACTCGTGCACAAGTAAACACATGCACATAGGCATGCATGCACATGTAAACATGTACACAGACACTCGTGTAAGTAAACATGCAGACACATGCATATGTATAAACAGGTGCATGCAGACACAGGCACATATGTGAACATGCATACAGGTGTGCCTGGAAGACATGTGCAGGCACATGCACACATACAAATATACATGCCCATGTGCCCTGGAGACATGCATGTAGACACATAGGCACATGTGTAAACATACATGCCTGTGTGCCCTGGAGACATGCATGTAGATGCATAGGCACACATGTAAATGTACATGCCCATGTACCCTGGAGACATACATACAGATGCATAGGCACATGTGTAAACACATGCCCATGTGCCCTGGAGACATGTGCAGATGCATAGGGACATGTGTAAACACACATCCTCATGTGTCCTGGGGACGTGTGTAGACACATAGGCACACATGTAAACAAGTGCAGATGTGCTCTGGAGACGTGTGCAGATGCATAGGCCCATGTGTAAACACACATGCCCATGTGCCCTAAAGATCTGTATACACATTGGCACATGTGTAAACACACATGCAGATGTGCCCTGGAAACGTGCATGCAGACACATAGGCACATGTGAAAACACACATGCAGATGTGCCCTGAAGACGTGAATGAGACACATAGACACACGTGTAAACACACATGCAGATGTGCCCTGGAGACATGCGTGCAGACACATAGGCACACGTGTAAACACATGCCCATGTGTCCTGAAGACGTGTGTAGTTGCATAGGCAGACGTGTAAACATACATGCCAATGTGCCCTGGAGACATGCGTGCAGACGCATAGGCACATGTGTAAACACACATGCCCATGTGCCCTAAAGACCTGTATACACATAGGCACATGTGTAAACACACGTGCAGATGTGCCCTGATGACATGAGTGTAGATACATAGGCACATGTGAAAATACACATGCAGATGTGCCCTGGAGACGTGCATTGCAGACACATAAGCACATGTGAAAACACACATGCAGATGTGCCCTGGAGACGTGCATTGCAGACACATAGACACACGTGTAAACACACTTGCAGATGTGCCCTGGAGACATGCGTGCAGACACATAGGCACACGTGTAAACACATGCCCATGTGTCCTGAAGACGTGTGTAGACGCACAGGCAGACGTGTAAACATACATGCCCATGTGCCCTGGAGACATGCGTGCAGACACATAGGCACACGTGTAAACATACATGCAGATGTGCCCTGAAGACAGGCATGCAGACACATGCTCACGTGCACACAGTCGCATTGGGACAGCCGTCGTGGCTCAGCCTGCCCTGACGTCTCTCCGCAGACATTCTGCAGTACTACCTGGCCTGCTCACCCCGCGCCACCAACCCCTTCCAGCAGGTGAGAGCCTGGCCGGTCCTGAGAGGTTGGGACTGGGATTCGGGGAGAGTCTGAGCATGTTGCTCTGTGCGGAGGGGCCCGAGCAGGCGTGCCTGGTTCCTCAGCCTGCAGGACTGGGGAGCTGGGGGAGGGAGCTGGACAGAGGCTGTGTGGATGTCACCAACAGCCCCTGGGATTGCCACGCCAGTCACCTGGGTGCAAGCCTTTCGGGGTGACCCGCTTAGTGCACCCGCATTGCCAGGACTGCTTTTGCTCCTTGGGTTGGCCTTGTGTGTGTGGAGGGGAAAGACGAGCCCCAGGGATGCCTCTGTAGGGTAAGCACGTTCCGGCATCCTGCTGGGGGAGTTTGAAGTGGTTGCCACACCAGCTGGTCAAGCCCTGTACACACTGCCTGTCATTTCACCGTGACCGCGGGACCCTTTGGGTCCTGAAGGCCGTGTGTCTGTGCTTTGCTTGCTGTTGTGGGTGCGTGATTGGCTGTTACCACTTCAGGGCTCTGTGGTCTCTGGGTGTGTCCCTGGGGAAGCAAGGGTCGGGAGTGCCCTGTTGGCCTGCAGGGCAGAGCCTTGACAGCCTCCTAGGCTGGACACCTTGCTGGTGGCCCCGTGTTGGAGGGTCCTGGGGAGGGAGAGGTGGGCGGGCCCAGTGGCCCCCATGGACTTGGTCTCTCTGGAGCAGAAGCTGTCGGGCAGCCACAAGGCGCTGGTGGAGATGCAGGATGTCGTGGCTGAGCTCCTGAGGACCATCCCCCGGGAGCAGCCGGCCACCAAGGTGAGGGGCTGCGGGGCAGGCGCTGGGGCGGGCAGGGGCCCTTTTTTCTCAGCATGAAAGAAATTTGAGGTGTAAACACGGCTCAGGGCAGATTTGGAGAAGGCACCAGGCTGGTTGAGTAGGGATGTGGTGGCAGTGGGTGCAGGAGGCGCTCCTCTTTCCTCCCCCGGCCCTTTCTGCATGAGGCCTCTTTTGTCCTCCCTTCCTCCCTCCTTCATCCCTTTCCTTGGGAGTTTTTGGTAGGTTATAAAACTCACTGCTTTTGAGAGAGTCTCTCGCTATGTTGCCCAGGTGGGTCTCAGGGCTGGGGTGACAGACTCAAGCCACCACCCCCAGCTTTTAAAAAATAACTTTATTCTTTGTTTAAAAAGTAATACAAGCTCCTTATATTTTTTTAAAAATTTAAAGAAAATGGAAAGAGATGAAGGAAGAGAATCACAGAATCAGATCCATTCTCAGGGTGAATGTCCTGGGGTTATTCTGGAAATTGGAGAGGATTATTGTTTTTCCCTGTAATGTTCTGGGCCAGGAATTTCTACATTAAAATATGTTAAAAGAAATTTAAAAAATGGCCAGGCGAGATGGCTCATGCCTATAGTCCCAGCACTCTGGGAGGCCAAGATAGGCAAATCACTTGAACCCAGGAGTTTAAGACCAGCCTGGTCAATGTGGGGAAACCCCGTCTCTACTAAAAATACAAAAATTAGCCGGTGTGGTGGTGGGTGCCTGCAGTCCCACCTACTTGGGTGGCTGAGGCAGGAGAATCTCTTGAACCCAGGAGGCAGAGATTGCGGTGAGCGGAGATTGCGCCACTGCACTCCAGCCTGGGCAACAGAGCGAGACTCCATCTCAAAGTATAAAATAAAAACTAGGCTGGGCATGGTGGCCTGTGCCTATAATCCCAGCACTTTGGGAGGCCGAGGCAGGTGGATCACGAAGTCAGGAATTCGCGACTAGCCTGGCTGAGATGGTGAAACTCCATCTCTACCTAAAATACAAAAGTTAGCAGGGCGTGGTGGCAGGCACCTGTAATCCCAGCTACTTGGGAGGCTGAGGCAGGAGAATCACTTGAACCCAGGAGGCAGAGGTTGCAGTGAGCCGAGACGGTGCCACTGCACTCCAGCCTGAGCGGTAGAGTGAAACTCTGATAAATAAATAAATAAATAAATAAGTAAGTTGCTCTGCTCTTGATAAAACCGGAATCTCTTTGGAGGTGTTTGGTCCACCCGTGGGGATCCCTGTCTCTGCGCACACTCCCAACACTGGGGATGAGAGGGAAGAGTGCGTCTGTGGGCAAAAGCGTGGTTCTCAGGCTCCATTTGGGAGCAGCTGGCCCTTCTCAAAGGAGCTCTTCACAAAGCTAAAATCAAACAAATGTACACACAGGGCAGGGGGTGGCGCTCATGCCTGTCATCCAGCGCTGTCGGGGGCCAAGGCAGAGGGATCACTTGAGCCCAGGAGCTCATCCTGGGCAACATAGCCAGACCCCATTCTACAGAAAACACAAAAATTAGCTAGTCGTGGTGAAGCATGCCAGTAATCCCAGCTACTCGGGAGGCTGGGGCGGGAAGATTGCTTGAGCTCGGAAGTTCAAGGCTGCAGTGAGCTGTGATGGCGCCACCTCATCCCAGCCTGGGCAACAGAGCAAGACCCTGTCTCAAAAAAAAATATATATATATATTTTATATATATATATGTATATATATACACACATACACACACATACATATACATATATATATTTATACATATATAATATGCACATATATAAATCAAAAATGAAAAATAAGTAAAAATTATACACACAGTTACACACATTACTTTGGATTAAAGTTACTTTTTAGAATTTCTGTTACAGCTAGAGCGCCCTCTTGGCATTTTTGCATTCGAGTGGGTAGGGAGGGGGATTCGTTTCCTGGGACCCCTATAGCAAAGCATCCCAGACAGGGCAGGCTCTGCCGCAGATGATCATCTCACAGCTCTTGGCAGGGCCAGGTTCTTCCAAGGCTCCCTTTTGCTTGCAGACAGCATCTTCTGCTGTCTTTGTAGGGCCAACCCTCTGTGGGTGTCTGTGTCCTAATCTCTTCTTTTTTATTTCAGTCTATTTATTTACTTATTTATTGTTTGAGACAGAGTCTTGCTCTGTTGCCCAGGCTGGAGTATAGTGGCACAATCTCGGCTCACTGCAACCTTTGCCTCCTGGGTTCCAGCGATTCTCCTGCCTCAGCCTCCCAAGTAGCTGGGATTACAGGTGCCTGCACCACACCCGGCTAATTTTCCTCTTATAAGGACACCCGTCACATGGGGTTAGGACCCACCCATGTGACCTTGGTTTCCCTTCAACACCACTTTAAAGGTCCTGTCTCCAAATGCAGTCCCTTTCTGAGGTCCTGGGGGTTAGGACTGCAACACAGGAATTCTGGGGGCATCGTTCAGCCCATAACAGTGGGCTCTATTATCCTGAAATCCATTTCTTCCTTTTTTTTTTTTTTTGGAGACAGGGTCTCCCTCTATCGCCCAGGTTGGAGTGCAGTGGCCTGATCTCAGGTGACAGCCACCTTTGTCTCCTGGGTTCAAGCGATTCTCCTGCCTCAGCCTCCTGAGTAGCTGGGATTACATGCATGCACCACCACACCCAGCTAATTTTTGTATTTTTAGTAAAGATAGGGTTTCACCACGTCGCCCAGGCTGGTCTTGAACTCCTGACCTCAGGTGATCTGCCCGCCTTGGCCTCCCAAAGTGCTGGGATTACATGTGTGAACCACCAGTCCCGGCCCCAAAATCCATTTCAGGATTGTAGTGGGTCCTTAGAAAACGTGCTGTAGGCCGGGCGTGGTGGCTCATGCCTGTAATCCCAGCACTTTGGGAGGGCGAGGTGGGCAGATCAGGAGGTCAGGAGTTTGAGACAAGCCAGACCAACATGGTGAAACCCTGTCTCTACTAAAAATACAAAAATTAGCTGGGCGTGGTGGTGCACACCTGTAATCCCAGCTACTTGGGAGGCTGAGGCAGGAGAATCGCTCGAACCCAGGAGGCAGAGGTTGCAGTGAGCCGAGATTGCACCACTGCACTCCAGCCTAGGCGACAGAGGGAGACTCCATCTCAAAAAAAAAAAAGAAAAAGAAAATGAGCTGTAAAAGGCAGCACTGGGCCAGTCGCTGCTCCTGCAGAGTTGCCGTCAGCCTGGTGGTGTTTCTGTGCAGTCGTTTCTCCAGGCATGCAACAGCGCTGGCAGTGTCTGTGCGCAGGTGCACACACACATGCACACACGTGAGCACCCAAGGGCGTACGGACACATTACAGGGTCACACTCACTCTGCATGGAGAGTTTTGTCAGTTAACATGAGACATTTCCCTTGCCTTTAACTGTTACTTGAAATAAGACTTTTAAAAGCAGAGCAGGTCTGTGTCAGTAGACACGTAGGGGGTTCATCGTCTCTCCCATTGCAATAAAGGGAGGTCTGGCTTTACATAGCGGTGATCACACCAGACAGGCGCTCCTGGATCCTTGTGTCCTTGGTGGGCCCCATGAGTCTGGGGAGGGGCCTGGGGTCACCATTTCTCAAGGCCCTGAGTCCTCAGGACCTGCACTGAGACCCCAGGGTGGAGGGTATCTCAGTGGCAGATTGTGGGGTAGAGGGAGACCCGGGGGCTTCCAAGACGGGGCAAGGCTGGCTCAAGGTCCCCCTTCCAAATGAAGTGCTGACCTCCTGTGGTGCGTGCCCCCCAGGACCCCCTCCTCCGTGTCCAGGAGGTGCTGAACGGCACAGAGGTGAACCTGCAGCACCTCACCGCCCTGGTGGACTGCCGCAGCCTGCATCTGGTGAGAGGCGGGGCTCGGGACAGGGTCGTGGTGGCTTGGTGGGTGGGAACAGGGGAGCAGCTGCTCGGGAGGCTAGGGACCTCCCAGCAGACAGTGGGTCCTCAGCCCAGCCTCTGGGGGGTGGTCCAGGCCTCTGTGGCTGGTCCAAGGGCCTCACGCTGCTCCCTCCCCCCTCCCCATCTCTGGATCCTGCGGTCTCGTCCCTGTGGCCTCAGGACTACGTGCAGGCGCTGACCGGCTTCTGCTATGATGGTGTGGAGGGCCTCATCTACTTGGCCCTCTTCTCCTTCGTCACCGCCCTCATGTTCAGTTCCATCGTTTGCAGCGTCCCGCATACCTGGCAGCAGAAGAGGTGAGGGGCTCCAGGGGTTGAGGGAGCTTGCCCTGGGCCACGTGGCATGCAGGACGTTCAGGGGCATACATTTATGGACACCTGTGTGCCAGTCCCAGAGAAGGAAAGGGACAGACACCTCCTCACCTCATGACCCTCCGTAGGTTTCTGTGGTATCTCTGAGGCTGCCTGCTCCCAGGTGAGCACCTCCATTTCACAGGAGGAAAACAGCCTGGAGGAGCTCCTGGCCTGGGTTGCGGGAGACTGGAGCAGGCAGCAGGGAGGACTGGGGTCTCCTGCCTGGCACCCTGAGAGCCGGCCTCAGACTCTCTACTCCCTTCCCCCTCCCTGCCGCCATGGGGTGCAGGTGCACAGAGCTGTGGGGGAAAAGGTCAGTGGTCTGCTGTGTAGGCTCAGCTCTGCTGGAGTTAGTCCCCAGGTGGCTGTGGCCTCCAGCTAAGTGACCCCCAAGAAGCCAGTTCCCCTGGAGCCACTATGTCCTTACCTTTGAAGTGGGGGTCCTGGTGGCCCCTGCCTGAGTCTCCCCACTCAGTACTGCATTGCGTGGTGTATGGGGATAACAGGCTTCTTCCCTTGCTGAGGCTCCCATGGCTTATCTTTGAGACCTCCACCTCCCCTCCCACTTGGACTATGGCTACTGCTTGGTGGCCCAACATGGATGGTGGGTAGCTTGGCTCAGATTTCTTACTTTTGTCTGAATTTCTATTATTTTCCCTTGTGATGGTGATGGTGATGCTGCCAGTGATAATGGTGGTGATGAAGGCGATGGAGGTGATGCTAGTCATGATTGTGGTGATAATGGTGATGGCGGTAATAATGGTAATGGTGATGATTGTGGTAATGATGGTGATTGTGATGGTGGTGGTGGTGGTGATGGTGATGGTAATGATGGTAATTGTGATTGTGGTGGTGGTGATGGTGATGGTAATGATGGCACTGGTGATGGTGGTAATGCTGATGATGGTGATGGTGATGATGGTACTGGTGATGGTGGTAATAACGGTGATGGTAATAATGGTGATGGTAATGATGGTAGTAGTGATGGTGGTGGTGATGATGGTGATGGTAATGATGGCAGTGGGGATGGTGGTAATAATGGTGATGGTGGTGGTGGTGATGATGGTGATCATGGTGGTGGTGGTGATGGTGATGGTGGTTGTGGTGATGGTGATGGTGACGATGGTGGCAATGATAATGGGGATGGCAGTGGTGATGGTGGTGGTGGTGGTGATGGTGGTGATCATGATGGTGGTAGTGGTGATGATGGTGATGGTGGTTGTGGTTGTGGTGGTGATGATGGTGATACCGATGGTGATGATGGTGGTGGTGATGATGGTGATGGCAGTGGTGATGCTGGTGATAATGGCGATGGTGGTGGTGATGGTGTCAGTGGTAATAAAGATGGCGGACATAGGGGAGTAGATAGGAGCATAGCCCTGAACTCACAGGGCTAGCTTCGGATCTGGTTTCCATCCTTGCTTATTTTATGATATGGGCGAGTCACCTCACCACCCTGGGCCCCCTTTCCGTCACCGTAGAAGGGGAGCTGTAAGAGGACACGCTGCAGTGCCGAGGGGCGCTCAAGCTGCTGCATGTGAGGGGCGTGGCTGGTGGCCACCACTCAGCCAAAAGCTACCACTGTTCTGCTTCTGAAGTGCTCACCACCAGGCAGCCCACCTCGTGGGGCGTGGAGGAGCTCCAGAGTGCCAGAGGCCTGCACAGAGTGGAGGATGGAAAGCCAGAGGACAGCAGGGCCGGGAAAACTGGCTCAGGCCACCAAAGGGTGCAGTTGGGTTGTGCAGAGCCAAGAGGCACCCCAGCCTCCTGTGCCCTCCCAGGAGGGGCCTTGCACTCTTCTTTCAGTAAGCAGACAGCAAGCCTTGCCATGCCTGTGGTACAGGGCCTGGCACTCGGGTGACCACACAGGTCTCTTAGCACCCAACCTCACGGGGGCAGGGCTGGACGCAGAGCCGGGTGACCTGCCTACAGTCCCACGTGCAGTATGCACATAGCCAAGCTAGGACTGGAACCAGGAGTGTCTGTCTGCACCAGAGCAGCTCCTCAGGGGTCTGTGGCCAGCTCCTTCCTACTGGGGCCTGAGCTTGTGCTACATGTCCCTCCTCGCAGAGGCCCTGATGAGGACGGGGAGGAGGAGGCCGCTCCAGGGCCACGGCAGGCACATGACAGCCTCTACCGTGTCCACATGCCCAGTTTGTACAGCTGTGGCAGCAGCTACGGCAGTGAGACCAGCATTCCGGCCGCAGCGCACACCGTCAGCAACGCCCCAGTCACTGAGTACATGTGAGTTGAGGGGGGCAGGTGCCCAGGCTCACTCGGGGAGCCCAGTGGGACCAGCAGGCACATCAGACTTCTAATGCGGCTGAGAATGTGGATCCAGGTTGGGGCTAGCTTGAGGGAAGGGGCCGGAGAAGGGGCGGCCTCTGGGCATTGAGTGCCTCCTGCCCCAGGTGAACACGGTCCAGGGGGCCATGGGGACGCCACATGGTCAGAAGGAGGTTCTGTGTCCAGGACACAAGGACTCAGGGCCCAGCTACATGGTGGGCAGGTGGCTCGGAGGGAGTGGGCTCTGGCCAGGCCAAGGTGGGCAGGGGGCTCTCTGTGAGCCCTCTCTGAGCCCTTTGTTACTGTGCTTGATTCATGGGACCCCCAGTGAGAACAGATGTGCCCACACCTGTGAAAGTCAGGATCAAAGATGGGGGTGCCAGGCAGGCTGGGTGGGCACAGCTGGGCCACCTTCAGGGCCCCCCATATGGCCAGCAGTCCCTCACAGCCTCTCTCCCCTCATGCCTCAGGAGCCAGAACACCAATTTCCAGAACCCCCGCTGTGAGAACACCCCACTCATTGGGCGTGAGTCCCCGCCGCCCTCAGTAAGTCTTGGGGCAGGAGGGTGGATGGGGTGGCTGCTCAGCCTTGGGGGTCTGCTGTTACGCTGTGTCGGTGGGCTGGTGTGCCACATGCAGCCAGTGTGAGCTCTAGGGACAGCTGTGAGCCGCCACCACCAGGGTCCCAGGGCGCTCTTCCCAGCCGGGACCTCTCCGCAGGGCAGCCGGCATGAGTAGACCGGGCTGGGTGGGCCTGCTAGCTCTCAGGCAGCCTTGGAGTGCCCTGGGGCCAGAGGGCAGCCTTGGGGCCAGCCACCCAGTGGGTCAGCTCTCAGGCCCTTGGGGAAGGCGAGCGGGTGGGTGGGCAGGTATGGCCCCACTGCAGCCCTCCCAGCTCCTGGGCACGGCCCTGCACCAGGCCCTCCCTGGCCTCTTACCCTCCATTTTCTGTCCCTTCTGGATCCATGGGGTGCCACCGCTCCAGTTCCCAGGGGCCCTGGCTCTGCCTCCTTTTCTTTTTCTTCCTTGAGTCTTTTCCTGAGTGTCTGTTCCAGCCCAGCCCTGGTGTTCCCTCTGACGTCTCGAGTAAGATACAGGCAGGAGGGGACAGGGTGCCCAAGAAAAGGAGCATGTGGCACAGTGGAGGGACCGGGGAGGAGGGGGTCAGGCTACCAGGACAGGGCTTGAGAGGCCGAAGGCTGCCTTGCTGAGAAATCCCTGTCCTGTGACAGAGCTGGGCCTGGGGCGTCTGGGAGGGGCCAGGCCTTTGAGGCTCAGGCCATCCAGGTGCAGGCCCAGTCCCACTGCCCTCATCCTCACCATCACATGGCCCCATAGCCCCCTCCTGGCCCCGCACCCTGGAGTTGAGGCTGCGCTCTCTCTCTCTCTCTCTCTCTCTCCTGCACCCCACCCACCCCGGGCCCTCCTAGCGCTATCTGGCTGCCCTGGACTCTGGCAGCCACGCGGGCTGGCAGTTTAAGCCCATGGACAGCGCCCGAACACTGTGGTAGCTGTGCCCTCAGAGCGACAGGTACTGACCCACCGGGTCCCCCACCCCGCACGGCCGCCCGCCTGCGCCTCCCGCCTCCGCCCTGCACTCACTGCCACCCTCCCGTTGGCACTGGCCCGGGGCTCCATCCATCTGGCTCCTGTCAGCAGGGACAGCTCTGAGCACCGTGACCCAGCCAGAGACTTCTAATGCCGGCCCTGGGCCCGCCAGCCTCACAGTGGGGTTGGCAAATCCCCTTCCAGGCTCCCCCAGCCCAGCTGCTTGGCCTCTGGGGACTCTGCCACCAGCTCCAAGTGGCCCCAGCCCCTCCTATCACCTCCCAGTGAGGAATCCATGCACCCAGACCCCTGTATGCGCCTGGGCCCCTGGGTGTGTAGCCAGCTGGCCCTACCATGGAGGTGCTGCCTGTGTGTTGGGGGCGTGCACATGGAAGGGCGTGTGCCCACGAGCACGCGAGCTTCTCCTGCTGGCCCCACAGTGGTGGGGGCGCCTGCTTGGGCTCCTTCAGGGGTCTAGGTGGCTGCCCCGTCCTGTCCTTCCCCCACCGCGTCCCACCCCCTCCCCCTCCCCCGTGCTGCATGTCCATGGAATGCCGAGGCTCCTGGCCATGGCTCCTCCCTCCCACCCCCTCCATGGCTGCCTCACAGGCTGCGTGAAACCTAGGTGTCCTAAGAGGGCTCTTGGGGACCTGGGGAGCTCTGTGCCTCTGAGTCTGGGGACTGTGAGAATGGGCCTGGGGCTCTGGGGTTGTGGAGCACGCCTGGGTTGGGGGCTGGCCTGCCCCTCCTCCTCACTGCCACCGGCCCTTAGCACGTGCTGGGCATGTGGGTCCTTTGCACTGTCTGGCCTCAGCACATGCCTCATGCGTATGGGTTTCTCTGAGCACACACATGCACTCTCTTGCACACAGCTGTGCACATAAGACCTTCATATTCCTGGCTGGACGAGGGCAGCCAAGATGTGCAGGCTGGCTGCAGAGCCAGGCATACGGCAGCACCCCCTGCAGTCGCCTCTGTTCCCAAGTCCGAGACCCACGAGGAGCCCACAGTTGGGGGGCTGCATTGCTTCAGCCTCCTGTGTGGCTTAGGGGGACCCTCCTTCCATGGCATGAAGGGGCAGCCCAGGGGGTTGTACTCAGGCTGGGCTCTCCATACTCCTGCGGGCAGTGGCCTGGCTGCAGGAGGACCCGGCCCTGGGCCCGGAGGAGGCCTTGGCCCATCCCTGGAGGGCAGCTGGTTTGTGTCCTTCAGGTCCTGGGGGTGTAGGGTACAGGTAGGGCCTTGGAGATGTGGCTCCTGAGGGTGGCAGAACTCTGTCTGGCCTAACACCCAAATGCTGCTGATGTGGGCTTGGGGGGCTGTGTGTACACCCTCCTCAGAGGAGACGTCCCCTGCCCTGAGCCTAGCGAATTGGGGGCTGCCCCTCCCTTAGGCCCAGCCAGGCCTACAGCACAGGCCCCCCCAGCCAGCAGCACCTCCTGATCCCCTCCTTGTAGGCTCTGCCAGGGCACCCTGTGCTGTCCTATTCTGCTCCTAGGGCTTCTGGCTTAGCCAAGTGAGGACCACGAGAAGGACACCCCTGACTGTGTGCGCTGTACAGGGGCCCTGCTGACGCGTCTCCCTTGTCTTCCTCCAGTACACCTCCAGCATGAGAGCCAAATACCTCGCCACGAGCCAGCCTCGCCCCGACTCCAGCGGCAGCCACTAGACGGCGCCCAGCAACCACCCACCCCACGTGCCAACTGCCCCTCCCATGCCAGCACTGCCACTTCCACCCGGGCCACCCGCCGGACCCTCCCTCGCACGCCGCGCCAGGCCCGCCCGGGACGTGTCTGCAGGCCGCTTGCCCTCCTCTCCCCTCCCTGCAGGGGCACAGTGGAGACGCAGGGGCTCCAGGCCTGTATCCCCAACTCGGGTCACACCTGAACGCGCTGCCAGCCGACGCCCCAGCCCTGCACGCCACCCACTGTCCCGGCACGCTCCCTTTGCAGATGGCCACCGCGCCCCGAGCCCTGGCCGCACCTGACCTGTGCTGTCTCTGCCCAACCCTTCCCTCCACAGCTCTCCTTCCTCTGCCTGGCGCTTCTGTGGACCCCTTATTAGTTCACAGGCACCACTAGGCCGCTCTGTGCCGGCGCCTGCTGGCCACAAAGGGACAGGGGCATGTGCCATCTGCTCATCTCTGCCCTTTGGTTCCTCCTGAGGTCCCTCTGCGTGCCCATCTCTCTGCAGTGCCCTCCTCGCCCGTGCAGCCCACCCACAGGCTTAACCTTCCTGCCAGCTGCCAGAGGCCCCTTCCAGCAGGGCCCCTCTCCGTCGCCCCAGCCTCACTCTCTCCCTCAGCAGCTGCCTTGTCGGAGGCCCTAGCCCTCCATGGACAGCAGGGGCCACGTGGAGCCCAGGCCACTCACCTGCCACCCAGTGCTGGCTGCCTTCTTGGTGCCAAACATCCTCCCCCCACCCAGAGACTGGGCAGCTGTGTCTGGTTTGTTCTTTGCACTAACCGTATTTGTCATCTCTAGGGCAGGCCGGGGCTGCTGGCCGAGGGGGACCGCTGGCACCCCCTTCCCTCCCTTCTTGGTGCCATTTCCATCTGTGACAGGTACAGCGTCCGAGGAAGCAGGCCTGAGGGGCTGGACCCGAGCTGGCTATGAACGTCCCTCAGCCTCTGCTGCCCTTCTTGGGACTAACCACTAACCTCACCCCCAGCCTCCATGGGTGCCCCTGGCTGGCCCAGAGCTGGCAGTGTGAGCCCAAGTCTGGGCTGGAGCCAAGTCTGGCTGGGAGTCAGGGCTGCAGTGGCATTTCTTCAAGGGGTGCTCCAGGGGGTGCCATAGACTGACAGGCAGCCCAAGGGCCTGGACACCCCTCCCCAGGCAGGTGCTGCCCCAGGAGGACAGTCCTTGGGAATGAACCTCCCATGGGCTTTGGACTGAGGTCCCTATGGCCTCGGTCTCCCTCCCCGTAAAGTGGGAGCGAGGCTTCCCTACGGTGCTTTTGGCTTTAGTGTACGATGTTTGCTGTGCTTCCTGCCGTGGAGGGCAGAGCCACCCCAAATCAGGATCAGACATTCTGCCCCTCCCGGCCCCAGCCCTGGCCCAGCCAGCCCAGCCCTCGAGGCTCAATGCCTGTGCCAAGGCCAGGGCCAGCTAGAGGGCAGCTGGATGGCCACGTGCAGGGGTCAAGGCCGGGCCCAGCAGTTTACAGATGCATGGCTCTTCCTCCTGGAGCAGCCGGCAGCTACCTGGACCAGAAATGTCCTCATCCCCTCCCTGAGGCCAGGCTCCGCCCTGCCCTTCCTCTGTGAACCCCTCCTTTCTTTGTGCTGGTGTCTGGGACCAAAAAGGGGGATATGGGAGGGCAGAGCAGGGAGGGGAGTCCATGTCCTGGGGCCCCAATCCTGGGCGTCTGAGCTCCCTGGGCATGACCAAACCTCAGTGGAGGGGCCTCTGCTCCAGGCCCTGCCCAGCTGACATTCTGAGCCCCCTTGGAGGCCCTGCCACAACCAGTCTGCCCAGTCTTTCTTCTGGGCTTGACCCACCAGGGGAGCTCTCCAGCCTGGGGTTGGGAGGGATGCCCTGGCACCCTGACCTGGGTGCCCGGCAAGCACCCTGCGACTGCTCAGAAGCACAAATGCTGTCCGTGGCCTCGAGGCTGCCTGCCAGGTGAATGGACATAGCGTGAGGCGGCGAGGCTGGGGCTTTGAGCCTCATGCTGTCTCGGGACTCCTGACCATGGTGTGCGTGTGTGCCCGTCTGTGACGAGGTGGAACAAAGGAAATGGGGAAAATCAAAAGGGGTTCAAACCCCACCTCAGTAGGTGGAGGGGAGTGCCTGCCATCGGTTGTCTTTTTGTTTTGAGTTTTCGGTGCCGTGTTCCTAACTACCCCATCCTATGACCTCACCACACCTACTGGGGGCGTCTGGCCGGCACCAGCTGCCGTGGCCAGCCCCCACTCTCACCCTGCACAGGGGATCTTGCAGGCCCCAGACCCACAGCCTCATTGGGAGGACAGGGTGGCCCTGGGGACAAGAGGGAGGAGCCCAGGGGCTTACCACACTGAGGGGGCTCCTCAGCAGGCATCCACTACCCTGGGGGCCCCCCAAGTGTCGTGGCAAGGTTGGTAGTGAACAGGCCTGATTAGGAGCAGCCCCTGGCCCATTGCCCCCCACCCATCTCACTATGCAATTTGAGTTCCAAGCACCATTTGCTCCTTCCCTGAGGCCAGCTCTGCCCAGCCTTGGGAGGGGTGGTGAGGCAGCCTCTGGACCCCAGACCTCCAGAAAGGGCAGGCTGGGGACCAGGCCCTCTCCTGTGGGATCTTTGTTTTGTGTTTAACCATAATGGTTGTGTACTGAACCACTTCATATTTGTTATATATAATATATATATAATCTCCTTAAGACTCAGCCTCCCGGTTTACCCCCGGCCCGGGCATCTGACCTCCCCCACCCCAGTGTGATTTAACATCAAGAAACTGAGGCCTGAACCATTTTGCATTTCCCCTTCCTCCAGCCTCCGTAGGGCCATGGCTGTATGTACTGTCGCTGTGTTTTTCTGTTTTTTAGAACTGGGTTTGGGGGCTGATTTTTATTTCTTTGGGGGCTTTATTTTTCTTGGCAAATACTAAAAATCTCGTCAATGTAATTTCTGTGGTTTCTATTCAGCTTGGGTTTCATGTTTTAAAATAAACAAATTTTAAAAAACAAGCCTCTCTTTCTGAGCAGCTTTGGCTCCCGCCCGGCCGCTGGTAGGGAGTCCGTGACTCCTACCAGGTCGAGCGGCCAGGCGCAGAGCGGACACTGAGGGCGCGGCCGACTGGGTCAGCTCGGCGGGATGGGCTGGGCGGGGCCTCTCGGGATTGTGGGTGGGGCGCTGGGGGTGGGTGGGGCTTCTCGGGGTTATGGGTGGGTCTCTAGGGGTGGGCGGGCGCCAGGAACATTCTCCTGGGATGGGGTGGGCGGGGCCTCTCGGAGTGAGTGGGCAGGGATCCCGGGACAGGTTCTTTAGGAATGGGTGGGCGGTGCCTCTTGGGATTGTGGGCATGACGCCAGGGACAGGCTCTCCATGAATGGGGTGGGCGGGGCCTCTCGGGGTTGTGGGCGGGGCGCCGGGGAAGGCTCTCCAGGGATAGGGTGGGCAGGGCTTCTGGAGTGAGAGGGCGAAGGCCTTGGAAAATAGGTGGGCGAGACTCCGGGAACGGGATCTCGGGGGATGCAGTAAGAGGAGCCTCTCGGAGCGAGTCGGTGGGGCCACGCTCTCTGGGGGGGGGGGCGGTATCTCGCGGGCTCAAGGCCCTTGCTGACCCGGCGGCTGTGTCGAAGCAGCGATGGATCCGAGCCGGGAGTGCTGATCCGACCGACGTGGTAAAAGCCTCACTTTGCTGTCTGCACTTGCACTGCCAGGGGCCCGCGGGGACCGGGATTGCTGTACAGAGGCCTCGCCGGCCCTCAGGAGAGGTGAGGGTTCCTGGCCCGGAGCAGGGATGGTGGAGGGGTCGAGCGGCCAGGTGGAAGCAATGATGGGTTCCGGGCTGAGCTCTTCCTGAGCCCCCGGTGTAATCACTCTCCGTCCTTCCAAAAGCAGCACTGAGGCAGATTCCCGTGCTCCCTCGGCTGGGAGTCCTCTGGCGCCCTTCCTGGAGGCCCGCACAGGGTCTACGTGTTTCCAGGCCCCCCACCGCGCCCCGCAACACACACACCCCAGGCTCCTGCTGAGCAGCAGGCTTGGGAAGGTACATAACCCTGCGATAACACACCCATCTCACAGGGAGATGTTAGGACCCCCAAAGTTGGGGGAGGCCCCTTTTGACCAGCAGAGCATTTGTCTCCCACGCCTGGGTGCACAGGCTTGGGAATACAGGTGGCGAGGGCACCTGTGGGCACCGTGTATGTGGGGCGGGGGTGTCCGCTAGGCGGGGCCCCTTCCTCCCGCCACCAGCACACACCAGTAGCTTTGCCCAGTGTGCTTGGATTTGACCGTGGCTGCTCCAGGATGGGACCCAGGACAGGCCAACTCTGAAGGAAGGCCGCCGAGCTCCCCAGAGTGGAGACGCCAGAGCTCTGAGGCTTCTGGGAGTCATGTGATAAGGGACATCTGGGGCTAGGAGCCTATAACGTGAGAACCCCAGCCTTGGAGCAAGAGCCAGTGGCCACAAGGGAAAGACCCCAGGCATGTCCTGCCCCTCTCAGATCTCAGCCCCCGTCTCTCTATCAGGAAAGGCAGAAAACAATATCCTGGTTCCTTGCAGGGCAGGGGTGGGAGGGTTAGGGGGGTGGCATACCCCTCATCCACTCACTGGACCAGTGTTTCTAAGTCCAGCCACTGTTCTGGGCACTAGAGTTCACCCAGGGAACCAAAGAACAAAGGGCTTTGCCCTCAAAGAGAAAGGGCTCTGCTCAGGTGGGAGAAAAACAGCAAAATTAACCAGCAGATGATAAACACGTGAGAATGTGCTGCAGGAAAACGATTGCGGTGGAGGGATTGGGAGGGCGGGGACGGGGTGTTGGCCAGGTGCAATTTCTAACGGTCAGGAAAAGCCTCCCTGGAAAACTGGCAACCAAGAGAGACCGCTGGAGGTCAGGAAGTGCGTGAGGTCCCCACTGCTGCTATGGCAAACCACAGCAAGCTCCGTGGGCTTAAGACAACACATACTCATGATCCTATCATTCTGTGGGTCAGAAGTCTCCCTGGGCTAAAGCCAAGGTGTTGGCGGGGCTCGTTCCTCTGCAGGCTCTTGGGGGAGAGAGTCCAGAGTCCATTTCCTTGCCCTTTCCAGCTTCTAGAGGCATCCATATTCCTTGACTGGTGACCCCTTCCTCCACCTTCAAACCCAGCAGCAGAGAGCACCATGAGGTCTCTGGGTCTGACCCTGACCCCCCTGTTTGTGATTACACTGGGCCCACGTGGGTAATTTCCAATCATCATTCCATCTCAAGATCCACAATTAACTTACGTTTCCAATGTCCCTTTGCTTTGCCATGTTAAGGGTGGGACAGCTCTGGGAGCCATTATCCTGCCTACCATGGGAAGCTAGTTTTAGTTTTGAGGCTATCTGAGGAAAGCAGGTTCCAGAAGACAGAACAGCCAGTGTAAATGCCCAGAGGCAGATGCATGCCTGGTGTGTTTAAGCCAGGAAGTGAGGCTGGCCGAAGTGGAGGGAGCTAGGACGAGAGTGGGTGGCTGGAGGTGGGAGAGACTTTGACGTTGAACCAGAGGAATATAGGAGCCATGGAGGGTCAATGAGCAGAGTGACATGACCTAACATTCTTTTTTTTTTCTTTTTTCTTTTTTTGAGATGGAGTCTCACTGCCATGCCCAGGCTGGAGTGCAATGGCGTGATCTCACTACAACCATTGACTCCTGGGTTTAAGCAATTCTCCTGCCTTAGCCTCCCGAGAAGCTAGGATTACAAGCACCTGCCACCATGCCTGCTAATTTTTGTGTTTTTAGTAGAGACAGGTTTCACCATATTGGCCAGGCTTGTCTCGAACTCCTAACCTCAAGTGATCCTCCCGCCTTAGCCTCCCAAAGTGCTGGGGTTACAGGCTTGAGCCACCGTGCCCCAAGAGGGGCTAGACCCAGGGCACAGTGGAGGCTGGCTGCACAGGAGTGTGGTCCCTTGGGGACATGTGGAGGGTCTCATGAAATAGGAAGGCAGGCAAGAGGGGGTGGGAGCTGAGGAGAGAGGAGGAAGGGTGAGCCCAGGAGAGGAACAGTGGGATCCCTGAGGCCCCCTGGGGTCCATGGTCTGGGACTCTAAATGAGACTAGACAGAGGGTGAAGTGGTTTTTTCCCAGCCGTGTTCAGCTGCCCAGGTGCAGGCACAGTGCAGGCAGGGGGCTGGGTGCAGCCAGGTGAGCGTCATGGGTCCTGCCAAGAGATGATGATGAAGGGGAAAATCAAGCCCAGGCCCTGAGATTGCAGCCAAGTGAGGGTATGCTTGGGTGGGAGGGCGGAACAATCATTGAGGGATCATCAGGATAGGCAGGTGGAGGCAGAGCAGGAGGCAGGGATGGCCCAGGGCAAGGCCAGGCCTGGAGAGTGACCATGAGTGGGGGTCCGGGGGAGCGGGTGTTTGGAGGGAGGGGACGCCAAGGTCACCAAGAATGGACCCCGGAGCAGTGCAGAAGAGAGGTGCTGCAATGGGCTCGGGGCTCAGGCCCATTAATTCTAACACTTTGGGAAGCCGAAGCAGATGGATCACATGAGGTCAGGAGTTCGTGACCAGCCTGAACAACGTGATGAAACCCCGTCTCTACTAAAAATACAAAAATTAGCTAGGCATGGTGGCACATGCCTGTAATCCCAGCTACTTCAGAGGCTGAGGCAGGAGAATTGCTTGAACCTGGGAGGCGGAGGTTGCAGTAAGCTGAGATGGTGGCCTGGGTGACAGAGCAAGAGTTGGTCACAAAAAAAAAAAAGAGAGAGTGGCTGGGAGTGTGAGCTGAAATCTCCTTGGAAAAAGGGAGCCCGTGGATACCCACAAGAGGCCAGGTGGGCTGCAGGTGACAGCTCCCGTCCTAGAAGCCAGAGATTTCAGGATGAGGGCATGAGAGAAGGAGGACGAGAAGGGGCCAGGTGGTGGTGAGAGCTGCTGTGGGGACCACAAGTGCCCAGCAGGCGGCGCCGGGTACTCAGAGGAGGAAAGACCGCGTGGGCCCCTCCCTGCAGTTCCCTCTGTGCTGGGTGGGGCCTGGGAATCTGCATTCCCCACCATGCCTGGAGGCTGCTGGTGGGGCTCTGAGGGCAGGGGGAGTGGTTGCTAAGCTGAGGTTGCGATGCCACCCTCCACAGCCAGGGCAGACAGCGGCTGCAGGAGGGTGCCTGGGGCTTTGCCACAGGAAGCTGAGTCAGGCGTGCTCTGACAGGACCTGAGCTGCATGAACCAGGCTTTGGTCATGGGGCTGTGGGTAGTGCCAGGAACTCTGAAGAGCAAGCACAGGGCTGTGGGGGGTCTCCTTCCCTACCCCTTGGGGCTGCACCCATGGGTCTGGGTGGGGGGCCTGGGAAAGGCAGGACTTGGAAGGGGTGAGAAACCGCCTGCCATCACCACCAGCCAGTGCCCAGGGACTGCTTGGGTTGTACAAGGTGGGGATGTGGGGTCTCAGAGGCCTGCGCAGGGGAGGTAGGGGGTGCATGGTTGGGCAAGGGTGGTTACAGCTCTGAACCTCCAAACTCAGCATGGTGACATTATCAGGGCAACCTCCAGCCTTCAGAGGCCAAGACGAGGAGCCCCTGTCTTGGGGTCCGTCCTTGAAATGCATGGAGTCCAAGTGCCTTTTTATGTATTTTTTCTTTTTTCTTTTTCTTTTCTTTCTTTCTTTTTTTTTTTTTTTTTTTGATACAAAGTTTTGCTTTTGTTGCCCAGTCTGAAGTACAGTGGCATGATCTCGGCTCACCACAACCTCCTGGGTTTTCAAGTGATTGTCCTGCCTCAGCCTCCTGAGTAGCTGGGATTACAGGCATGTGCCACCACGCCTGGCTAATTTTTGTATTTTTAGTAGACACAGGGTTTCACCATGTTGGTCAGGCTGGTCTCAAACTCCCGACCTCAGGTGATCTGCCCATCTCGGCCTCCCAAAGTACTGGGATTACAGATGTGAGCCACCACACCTGGCCCTATTTATTTGAGATGGAGTCTCACTCTGTTGCCCAGGCTGAAGTGCAATGGCACGATCTCAGCTCGCTGCAACCTCCACCTCTTGAGTTCAAGTGATTCTCCCGCCTCAGCCTCCCGAGTAGCTGGGATTATAGGCACATGTCATCATACCCAGCTAATTTTTGTAGAGATGGGGTTTCTCCATGTTGGCCAGCTGGTCTTGAACTTCTGACCTCAAGTGATCCACCCGCCTCAGCCTCCCAAAGTGCTGGGATTATAGACATAAGCCACCACCCCCAGCCCTATTTTATTTTTATTTATTATTAGATGAGGTCTCACAGTTTCCTAATCTGGTCTCAGTCCTGGCCTCAAGTGATCCTCCTGCCTTGGCCTCCCAAAGTGCTGGGAGTACAGGCATGAGCCACCAAGCACAGCCCTTCTGTTTTTTAAAAAATTTAAGAGGCCAGGCATGGTAGCTCATGCTCTACTCCCAGCACTTTGAGAGGCCAAGGCAGGAGGATCACTTGAAGCCAGGAGTTCAAGACCAGCCTGGGCAACATGGCGAAACCCTGTCGCTACTAAAAATACAAAAATTGGCCGGGTATGGTAGCACACACCTCTAACCCCACCAACTTGAAGGGCTAAGTGAGAGAATGTTTTGAACCTGGGAGGCAGAGGTTGCACTGAGCTGAGATTGCGCCACTGCACTCCAGTGGCACACTCAGAGACAAGATCGTACTCTGTTATCCAGGCTGGAATGCAGTAGTGCAATCATGGCTCACTGCATGGACTCATCACTCCTGGACTCAAGCAATCCTCCCCACTCAGGCTCCTGAGTAGCTGAGACTACAGGTGTGCGCCACCCGCTTATCTAATTTTTTTTTTTTTTTTTTTTTTTTGTAGAGATGGGGTCTCACTGTGTTGACCATGCTGGTCTCAAACTCCTGGCCCCAAGCAATTCTTCCCGCTTGGCCTCCCCAAATGCTGGGATCACAGGTGTGAGCCACCGCGCCTGACCCCAAGCACCTTCTGGTGTGTCCAATTCTGGGCTCAGAAGCAGGGGATCATTTGAGAATATTTGAGACAGCTGAGGCCTGGGCAACATGGCGAAACCCTGGGCACATGGGCCCAGCGGCAGCAGCAAGCGTTGCCCGTCAGGTCTGACAGACATGAAGCTGGCCCTGGCCCTGGCCCCTGCTTTCCCTCTGACCCCAGGCCCAACAGGCAGGACGGGCTGAAGTCACATAGCCTGGCTCCTGGCCCCTCTGAGCCTGTGGAAAGCTCTAGTTGCCTGAAATTGGGGAGGGGGGGATCATGAGACCCAAAGCCATTGCCTGCCCTACCTATCAGGCTTCCAGTCCTCCTCTGCCCTGCCTCTACACCTCTGCCCAGGCTGTGCCGACACCTAGAAGGCCCCTCCTCTCCCCACTCCATCTTGACAAAGCCTTCCTGCTTCAGCTCAGAGGCACCTCTTCCAGGAAGTTGGCCCTGATGACCCCAGTGGAAGGGAAGTTCTTTTAAACTGAGGCGCCCCACCCTAGCAGCCCCTCCCGGACCCCAAGCAGCCTTGGGGCTTCCCAGGCACTCGCCTGGCAGAACGGAAGCAGGGGTGGGGGCTGAGGTCTGCCACCCTCACTGAGCACCCAGCAGCCCCTGTGGTTGCAGTTTTACTTTTCTATTTTGAAAGCCCCATAAATGATTAGTAGTTTGGGAAGGGGTGCCTGGCTGAGCTGGATGAGGGTTTCAGGGAACATGGAGCCCCCGAAGTTGGCCAGGGCCCTTGCTGACCATCCCCTAATCTGATGTGATGGTACCGTTGGTGAGTGGGACACAGCTGTCCCCAGAATGTACCTGGGGGAGGAATGAGTTCACCTCCCCTGCTGGATGAGTCACCTTCTGGGGGGTGCAGAGGATGGAAGAAGTCAGCCTGCTTCCCCTTTTGAGGGCAGAGAAACATCCCTGCATCAACTTGGAAGAGGAAGGGGCCCAGATGTGCCGGCCTGTGCCCCTCCCGAGATGTTCCCTGATCCCCAACACCTGGGGACTGCATTTACCTTTGCTCCCATTTCTCAGATGGAGAGGTCAAGGCCCTGGGAGGGGCTGGGCTTCCTCCCCACCCCATTTCTTGTTCCTCTGCTCTCCCTGGTGCTCACTCACCCCTGACTCCCACCCACTCCACACACAGGGACATTTGAAGATTAATGGGGGCCCCACAGCTATGTCTATGGGGTTCTCCAACCCCTGGGTCCAGCCATACCTCTGCCCCTGGGATCCCCCCAGCTCTGTGGGGAGGTGATGCCAGCTGCCGGGGGAGGGGGGCAGCGTTGGGGCCAGGGCAGAAGGCCCCAAGCCTCTGACTCACCAGGGCAGGAAGGAGGCCAGCAGCCTCTGCCCGCAACCTGTTCCATCGTGACTCCCCACTGCCCCACCCCGGAGTCTCCACTTCCGCGTTCAGAAGAGGGGCCTGCACTGTCCTATGAGAAGCGGTGGGCACGTGGTGGGCGCTGAGGGAGGACCACAGCTGCCTAGACAGGAGTCGGGCTGTGTGATGGTGAGCAGCCCTCTGTCCTTCCCACCAGCCCGGTCACTGCCCACACCCCCTGGGCAGCTGCTTTGCTGACTCAGGCCCATCCAAGGCCAAGGTGGGGTCACAGCCCTGCCAGCCATCCCCAAGGCCAGGGCAGCCCCCAGCCAGGCTGTGAGTAAGGGGCCTCTGCAGGCCCATTCAGCAGCTCAGCACTCTCTGGAGGGGGCAGCGATGGGGAAGGGGAAGATGCCCCCCGCCCAGAGAGAGGCGCTTTTCACAGTGTGTTGTCTGTTTGGAGCAGAGTGGGGGGCGCAGAGGCAGCATGAAAGGCAATCTGGAGCCCGGGGGTTGGAGTGGGGGGATTGGGGTCAGGCCAGAGCAGGAACTTGCAGAGGGCACAGCCAGCGCAGCGCCAGCCCAAGGGTGCAAGCCCCAGGGAGGGGGTGGGGGCTCAGGGTGAAGAAGAGGAAGTGAGCCGCCCAGGGCTGCCAGGAGGGTGAGGGGAGGGAATCCCCGCTGAGGCTGCAGCACCCCTCCCCTACTCAGTCACCCTCAAAGGCTGGATTTGAGGAAGGAAAAGCACCGCAGAGCTGCTGTGTTTAGAAAACAAGGGTCTGGATCTCCGCAGGGGCTGAGACCAGCTGCAGTGGCTCCACACCGCTCCTGCTCTCGAGGACTCCTCCCACCTCCTAGAGCGGGCGTTGGGACCTGGGGCCACCTCCCAGGAGAGCCGGGCACAGCGTAACCAGCTGTGGGGCAGCTGGACCCACGGCTGGCCTGGCTTGGAGCCTGAGCGCCTCCCCAGCCCAAGAGCATGTCTGCCAGGCCTTGGGCATCAGCTGTTCCATGCCTCGGTTTCCCCAACTGCAAAGTGAGGCGATGATGTGGACTCTGCAAGCTTGTGGCAGGAGTGAAGTTGGATAAGGAGGTCCCAGGCCCAATCACAGGAGTCACTGTCCCTCCTGCAGGGGCTGGCCTCCCCAGTGTCCAGGGCAGAGCCTTGGGGTCGCTCTCTTGGCTGGGACCTAGAGCCCCCAGCATCCTAGACCTGTTCCTCTGGGAAGCACAGGGCCCACCCTACAGCGACCACCCTGACCCTGGGTAGGCTGTACCTGCAGGCACTAGTGGGCAGCTATTTCGACACCAGGTTTTCTTCTGAAATGGTCGTCTCGAAGGGCTTCCTATCTATCTACCTGCTCCATGCAGTGCACCCAAGGCCGTGCTTCCCCTTCACCTGTGTCCCCCACCCTGACCCCTGGCTGCCCTGGGACTCAGGCCCCACCTCCAGCCAAGACCAGGACCCCTAGGGTTGCTGCAAAGAGCACCTTTATTCACAGCAAAAGGATGTCACCATAGCAACAACACTTGAATTCCCTGAGAACTTTCCCCTTATTCGCTTTCCTAGCTATGTCTTTGCAAAGAGAAAAACAACACAAAACACACCCCCCATGGGACAGGTGAGCCACACTGGGCCCAGTGGGGAGGTGGCAGCTACACAGGAGGAGGGCAGGGATGGGAGGTTCCAGATGCTGGAACGCATAAATACACAGTGCCAGACAGTCCCCCTTCAGCTTTAAAAATAAAGATGACCCCGAGTTTGGCTTCTGTTTTTTCTGATCCACAGAAAAGATAAGATTAAAAAAAGACCCTCCCCCACCCCACCCCCACCCCCCAAGCAGAAAACAAGAACACTCTACTTTTTACCCACTCCCTTTCAAAAAAACAGCACAGTAAAAAAATACTGTCACCATATTTACAGACACGCCCACTGTGGGCGACTTGCTCTCTACTTTGGAGAGGAGTCTAAACGCTTAGCTCTGACTCACCCAGTCCTGGGGAGGCAAAGGGAAGACCTCTGAGGGGGCCTGGAAGACTCCCCCACTCAGAAGGACGGGAGGGGAGCCACTGTTCGCCCAGCTGGGGGCAGCCAGCCCCTGGAACCGGGCAGTGGCTGCTGTTACTCTAAGCCACAGGGCCCAGGCCCGGAGGAAGGGGATTGAGTCATGCACCCTGAGACCCAGCCTCCCCTGCAATGAGCATGGCTCAGTGAAGTATATTTGGGGCTATGATACAGGAGCCAGGATTTCAGGGCACAGGGGCCCCCAGCACAGGGCTTGTGCTCAGCAGGAAGAGAAAGGTACCTACGCATCCCTGTAAAGTAGCCCAGAGCCCTGTAGCTGCAGAAAGATCCAAAAATCCTAACAGAACTGCCCTCAGAGTGGCCTCCGACACAAATCCTTCCTCCAAGCAGGCCCTGCAGCCCACTGACCCTTGGAGCAGAAGCACATAAGTGGAGCCTGTGCCTGCCCCTCCACACAGCAGAACTGCCCAGCAGCCTGCTACCCAGGTGGGCATGCAATACACCTACACACACACACACATGCACAGGCACAGCCCTGGGGGTGCCTCGAATGCCGAGGCCAGGGCAGCACAACAGGGTCCCTGGGCCCTTTGGATACCAGGGGCACCCAGGGATTGGGTCTCAGCCGTGGCCGCTAGAAGATGGCAGTGCGGGGACACCAGGGTGTGTCCGGGTACAGGTGGCAGTGGATGGAGCGGAACCTGTGGGGACAGAGCAGAGGCTGAGCACTCATTTGCAGTCCCACAGCATGGGGGGAACCACCCCCAGCAAGCAGGACTTGAGGGGTACCTCTGTGTAGTCACGCAGCTCAGAGAGACCCCGCTCCAGCTCTGCGAGGCCTGCTGATGCCCCTGGGCCACCCTACACAAGCCCATCTGGGCTGGGGTTTCCTCACCTGGATGGGTCCGCCTCCACCGAGAAGGGGCCCTTCATGTGGACAGCATTCCGCTTATTTTCAAACATGCCGTAGCTCAGGGTCACCTGTGGGGAGGGGGCAGAGTGATGCCAGGAGGGGCCCCCACATCCCCGGGCCCTGCCCAAGGCTGGCCACACAGCCCTGAGTGAGGCGACAGCCCTGCCTTGGCCTCCCTTGGACCTGGAAGGACACTTGCCCTGCACACCCTGGGAATAACGTCCCAAACTGGGGACCAGCGGGGGCGGCCACGTCACCAGCATGGACAAAATACGCGCCCAGGTTCAGGAAACGACCCGAAAGGCACACAATAGGTGCATCACAGTGAAGAGACGGCAGGGAAACAACACACCATGGACAGCATCCACGCGCCTGGTGGTGGCTGACACTGGGGTGCTGCCTGGCCTCCTCTTTTAGAACAGTGCCCCACCCCACTGCGCCCCTCTGGGCAGCCGTCCCTCCCTGTGCTCTCCGGCTCCTGCTGGGGCCCAGAGGATGCTGCACCTGCTCGTGGAGCTCGGAGGTGGGCACCTGCTGCAGGTTCTCCAGGTGGGAGTGGAAGAGGCCACTGCGGATAAGGGGCACGCCCAGCAGGGCCTCCACAATGTAGCCGATGGTACAGTCATCAGGCAGCCGGATCCGCTCAGCCGTGCTCATGAAGTGACCCCCGCTGCAGGAGGGAAGGGTCCAGACCAGTGAGCAGAGGCAGGAGCCGCCTGCGGGGAACTGGGGAGGCCCTACCAGGCAAAGGCGTTGCACTCAGAGCAGAGCTCTGAGGAGAGTCTGCGCTGCAGCTGCCTCTGCCTCCCCTGGCCACGGCCACGACGCCCTCCCTATACGGCTCCGTGGCTCTCTGTGGCCGGAATCTGGGTGCAGGAAGGAGTCCCACAGGATAGTGCCTGGGGTGCTCGCTGCCCCAGTGCCTGCTCCGCGCAGCTCGGGCTTGGGGATAGCCACTGTAAACACAGCTGCCCTCTGAAGCCCAGAGGGAAGTGGAAGATGGACAGGAGGTGAGCAGGGCCACGCAGGAGGCTGGGGACACCCTGTGACTGGGAACGTGAACCAAGCCAGGCCCCACAGTGGGGGGGCGGGAGCCTGGGACTGGGCTGGCCTAACTTGTGCAGGGCACTCACCTGGCCCACGGGCTCATCTTCAGAGCCAGCCCACGGCTGATGCAGAAGCCAGCGCCGCCCGTGGCAAACCAGAAGTGGACAGGACGCTGGGGGAGGGGAGAAGGTGTCCTGAGACCTGGGCGCTACTGCCCCTCCCTACTCCGGTGTGCGCCCCTCGGGGCATGGGGGACTGGGAGAGGGCAGGCACTCACCACCTTGTTCTCACTGATGCGCTCTGTGGCCTGGATGGGCCGGTCCAGGCTGGGCTTGCCGATGTAGATATCCCGCGTGTGCGGGTAGCTGGCCAGCAGCCTCAGCAGGGCCCGCATGTTGACGTAGTTATCATCATCCACGTGGCAGAACCACCTGAGGGCAAGGCAGGGCCATCGGGGAAGGGCATGCCAGGGCAGGCGCTGCCAGGCTTGGGTGGGGAGGTGGGGGTCCCCCGGGGCCACACTCACTTCCTGCCAGACTCGATGAAGCGGTCATACTCCACAGCCATCTTGCAGGACAGTGCCTGGCGGCTGTGGGCAGCCGAGCAGTTCGTGATGACCACGTTGCCTGTGGACAGGGGAGTGGCTGTGAGTGGGTCTGAGCCGGCTCTCAGAGAGGGTCCTGGCCTGGGGGACACGGCAGGGCCCAGGGGCTTCAGAAAAGTCCCTTGGTTCAAGCCAGGCCCAGCTGTAGCCTCCCCTACACTAGCTCCGGGCTCGGGCCTGCGGACCCTCCCCCAGCCCAGCCCCCTCCAGGGCGGCCCCGCCCCCATCCATTCAGGCAGCTTTTTCCCAGCACCCGCCACCTGTTGCCGCTGCCTGGGCTCAAAAGGACCCAGGGGGCTGAATGGGCTTCATTTGCATGAGAATTGGGGGGCCCCGAGTGGTGGGGCGGGGCGTGGAGCAAACCCCGTGAGTAAACGGCCCTCCTCGTCCTGCCCTCTGTGACCTCTCGGCCCAGAGGAGGGGGGAAGCTGGAGGGGGAGGGCTCCGATCCTGAAGGAGGCCTGGGCCCCCTCCCGCCCCAAGTCCAGGGCTCACCAGTGTGCCTGGCCAAGGCCTCATCTTCCCCGTCTGTGAAGATGAATGTCTGGAAGGAGAAAATCGGCCTTAAGCAGGCAGCCCTGCACCCCCACCCCGGGGCCATCTTCGGGGCGGCGGGTGGACAGGGCACCCTGGAGTTGCTGCAGCTGCAGTTCAGTCACACCAACTTCCAACCTTCTCCAGGCCTTGGTTTCCCCACTCGTGCAGCACCAGTAAAGCCAGGGCTCACGCCTTCACTTGCCCCGGGGGTGGGAGGGTGAGGGCCTCGCTCCCCAACCTCAACAGCTGCACCCAAGGTCATCCAGGCACAGTGAGGCACGAGCCAGGTGGTGAGCCTCCCCTGCCCGCCAGGTAACCGGTTCCTGGCTGGCCCCCTGCACCTGGCGGGGCACACACCTTTATTGACACAGCGCCCAGCCTGCCACTTGGAGGCTGCTGGAAAGGCGGGCGGTGGGGGGGACAGGCGGGGTGGCGGGGAGGGACAGGCAGAGGAGGTCGGCTTTGGGAAGCCAAGTCTCAATCACTTGGGGTTGGGGACAAAGGCCTTCGCTGGGCGGCTGCCAAGCTCTGGCGGACAAAGGGCCCGGAGGGAGGATGAATCACCAGGCATTGTCCGCCAGCTTTGTCCTGGGCCGGCGGGCGAGGGGCGCCGGGCCGGCCTTAACTCGGCCGAGTTAAGCGGAGTGGCCGAGCGGCCCATTACCATACAGCTGGCCTGGTTAACCGGGCCAGGCTGGGCACGAGGTCCCATGGGCAGGGTGCAGCCACCAGCACTGCAGCTCCCCCAGCTGCCCTTTGAGCCAGTACCCCCAGCCTGGGTGACCTGCTGGACAGGTTACCACTCTGAGCCAAAGCAGCCCCCAAGTTCCATAAAGTTGCCGACGGTCAACAGCGGTTGTGGCAGGAAACCTCAGGTGTCCCCAGCCCCCGGGCTGAGGGCCCCCAGTACCCATGCAGCCCAGCACCCCTCTCGCTGCTCAGGTGAGGAAACCCAGGCTTGCCCAAGACCACAGCCCACCTGTGCCAGCATGCGGGCGCCCCCTGCCAGGAGTGCTCTGCAGAAAAGGAGGGGGCCGCTGGGGCGGGGCCAGGAGCCGCCAGCGCCCGCCAGGGCCTGCCAGCACACGGGGAGGAATGTTCCTTCCTCTGCCCGGCCCGCCCAGCGCGTGCCGCCTGGTGCACGCTGGCATGGCTGAGTGCAAAACCCAGGATGTATGGGCAATGCTCCGACCAAGAGGCAACCCCCGCATGCCCACCCAGCCTCAGTTTCCTTCCCTGTACACACAGGCCCCACAGAGGCCCTGGAGCACCTTGGTGGCCTCAGATCCTTGTCCAGCCTGACTCAGCCCGAGGCACGCTCTTCTCAGGTGAGGCCCAGACCTAAGGGGGTGGCAGCCTGGGTCTCCGCCTCTCCATGCATGCACTCCTCCTGCAGCACCCATAGACACCCCAGGGCAGCCACAGGCACAGACTCGCACCCAGCCCCTTGGCCTCCCCAGCATCTCAGCCCAGGAATGCTGTGGGAGGCGGAGGGCCAGCCCCTGCAGACGCTCTGCTGCGCCGCTGGGTTAAAAGGAAAATGCTTTCTTAATGAGATCAAGGCAGGCCTGTTCTCCCGAGATTTGGTGGTGCCCTAAAAACCCAGCCCAAGGCTACGGAGATTAAAGTCACCTTTGTTCAGCTCGGGGAGCAGGGAGGCCTCTAGGAAAACAGCATCTAAAAAGGCGGGACTGTGGGGTGTGGGGGGTGCTGGGCCTCCTGTCTCCCCACACCTGAGCCACCAGGAGAGGAGGAAAAAGGCTATAGGCCTCACCCACCGCTCAGAGCCTCAGTTCTTCTTCTGTAAGATGGGCATAACAAGTGCAGAGACCGATTCTCTCCCGGATAGCCTGGGAGGTGCGTGCCATTACCAGCTGAGGCATAAGTGGGGAAACTGAGGCCCAGAGAGGTGCAGGCACTAGTCTGCGGTCATACCCTGAGGCCGAGGTGGGGCAGCCTGCTAGATCAGCCAGCCCCTGCCCTCCAGGGACCCAGATCCCCCAGTGCCACCTAACTTCCCAGCTGAAGACGGGGCTGCAGGAGAAGAGTCGGGTGGATGAGGGTGGACGGGGGCGGGGGCCGGGGGACACCCACAGGAAACGGTATTGTTCCTGGAGCCGCGATTCAAAGAAACACAGGATGCCAAGTTCTCCCCAGCAATTGTGGCCTCTGCGGTGGCAGCGCAGCAGCCTGGCTGCTCCTGGGAGGGGCGGGGAACCTCTGGGCCAAAGGCCAGGCTCTTCATCCTGGACTCCAGGCCCGGCTCAGCGTGGCCCCTGCTGACCAACTGACCCTCCCCCCAGCCACCACTCCAGTTGCTAGAAGTTTCCTGCACAACCCCCCTGCTGTGGTCACCATGCCCAGACGGAGTGCCCTTTCTGGGCACTTTTTTACTTAGTCCTGCTCAAATGGGGTCTCCTCCAGGAAGTTTCCCGCCTTCCCTCCCTCCCCCTACATGTGAGTCAGATGCCCACTGTTGCCTCACACAGCCTTCCAGGGGTTCCTCCCCCTCCCTCCCCCCACATGTGGGTCAGATGCCCACTGTTGCCTCACACAGCCTTCCAGGGGTTCCTCCCCCTCCCTCCCCCCACCCCGAAGCCGCACAGCCCTGACATCTATGTCCTCTATCAGCAGGGTCTGAGTCATCCCATGCAGGGCTGGGAGAGGGGGCCCTTCTGTGCGTTTCCAGGACCCCTGCCCATCACCCACCACAATGGGGGCTTTGCTTGCTGTGTGCTGGTGAACTGATGCTGGGGGCAGATCCAACCTGTCTCCAGGTGGGGTGACCCTCCAATAGGGACCTCAGGGCTCAAGGGAGTGCCGGCCCCCACCTTGACGGTGAGTGCCCACACGGCTCACTCCACTGCAGGCTTTGCCAGTCTCTTACAACACGCTCCTGGAAGGGCCATGTTCCCCCATTTCAGAGATGAGAATGAGGGTCTGAGAGGCCCTAGGTCTTGCTCAGGATCACACGGCCCAACTGGGACTGATACCTGAGACCCTTGGACCACAGCCCCTCTGCTGAAGAAAGGTCCCAGATTCCAAGAGGAGAGGTGCTCAGAGCTGATGGCAGCCCAGAGGGGGTCTAAAGGATGCCCAGGGTCACACAGCAGGAAGGCTGAGTGCTGGGGGTGGGGGGGAACAGGCTCAGGGATGGTGCCCCAAAAGGGCTGTCAGTAAGAGATGCTGGGGGGGCCCATTGGCCCCCTCATCGCCAGGCAACCTGAGTGACCAGCACGCCAGCGGCAGTTCCCACGGAGCGCGTAGCTGCACACAAGGGGCCCGACGCCTTTCTCGCTGGAGAAAGGGGCTTTGTTACCTTGCCCAAGGGGCCGGCGTGAGAGCCGCCCGGCGCTGGGAATCCTAACGGCCCGGCCGCCAAACAAAACCCACGGCCCCCGCCGCCCCCTCCCGCCGGCCCGCTGAGCCCCTGGGAATGGGACGCTGTGTTCCCAGATGGTTGCCATGGGGTTCCCAGGGCCCCTTCCCCAGGCCAGGACCAGAGAGGACCCTGCCCACCCTAGTCCCCATCATGACCTCACCAGGCCCTGCTCCCACCCCACCATGGTGCCCCAAAACAGGGCAGTGCCAAGCCAGAAGGCCTGGGTCTCCAGGATTTCAGCGGGGGGAAGGCATGCGGGGTCTTCCCTGAGCCCCGACCCTCACAGCAAATGCCTCTGCACCTCCCAGCCCAGGGATGTCCTCCCACTCGCCCATTGCAAGCCCCACACTGTCCCCATCCCGCCTCAGCCCAACCGTCCTGCTGTGGCCTCGAGGGAAATTTTCAAAGTGGGGTGTGTCTTAATTATGTGTATGTAAGAAACTGATGTGCCGCGCATAAGGTTGCAGGCCTCAGAGACTCCTGCACTGTGGGGGGAGGGTCTCCACACAGACCCCCAAACCTGGGGCTCTTTGAGATGTACTCCCCAGGGCCCACGAACCACCAATGACTGGTTGGTGGGCCCTGTGTGTTAAGGTCCCCCCCGCACCTTAACACTGTGATGAGGAAGAGGCCCAGGGGTCAGAACCCCCGACTTCTCTGAAAGAAGAGCCTTTCTCCCCAGGAAGAGGTCTGAGCTGAGGGTGGGTCCGAACAAATACTGCTTCGGGAAGTTTAAGGACATAACGCCCTATGAATGAGCTCCAATGTTTGGGGGTGAGAAGTATCACAGGGCACCAACCCCAAGCACTGGAGACTGGCGTAGGGTCCTGCAGCCGTCGAGGACTCTGGAGCCGGACTGGGGGCGGGGCCCCGGGGACAGTCACACAACTGTAACAGCAGAGTGGCCCCAGCAAGCAAACTGGGCTGCACGGATGTGCACGGGCGTCACCGACCCCAGACGGTCCCAGTGGCTGGATGGGGATGCAGCCTGGCCCCCATGGGACGCTGCCACCAGCTGGACCAGGCGGTGGGTCCCCACCCCGCCCGCCCACCCGTCCAGGCCGCGGGGGGCTCACCATCTCCTTGTGGCGCGAGATCCAGGTCTCCAGCAGCAGGTCGAGGCGCGCGCGGTGGAACTTTTTGGTGGTCTTGACAGCGATGAAGACGTCTCGGGGAGCGAGCGGCTCGGCCAGGGGGCGTGGATGGCCGTCGGCGGGGCGGGGGGCGGCCCCAGGCGGCGGGCCCGCGTCTCTGCGCGCGCGGGTGAGCAGGCTGAAGTACTCGGACAGACTGTGCACCTCGCGGGCCAGCGCCCCGGGCCCCGCCGCCCCCGCCGCCCCCATCCCGGGAGCCGCCAGGGCCGCCCCCGCGGGGCCCGCCAGGCTGCGCAGCGCTCGCCGGCCGCGCTCGGCGGGCAGCGGGGGCGGGGGCGGGTCGGCGGTAAGCACCAGCAGGCAGGCGAGCAGCGCGCCCGCCAGCGCCAGCAGCAGGCGCCGGCCGCAGCGCTTGAGCATGGTGGGGTGGCGGCCGCGCGGCGCGCCCTGCCCCGTGCGCCTCCCGTGCACTGCGCGGAGACCCCCTAGCTCAGGCGGCGCAGTCCAGCAGCTCAGCGCCCGCGCGCCGGCTTCTTAAACCTCCCCGCCCCTGCCCCGCCCCCGCGCGCTCATTGGCTCCCGGGCTCGGAGGCGGGGCCTCGCGCCGGTCGCCTCTCCAGGCCTGCAGACCCACGTGGGGCCGCTGTCCCAGGCTGGGAACTGCCTGGCGGGCGCAGCGGCCTCGCCCCCGGCTCGCACGTGCATGCCTTGCCCCCCCGGGTAGCCCCCTGCAGGCCGCCAAGGGGCTTGGGGGACGCGAGACTGGCCCGCGCCGGTGGCCCTGAAGGGGAAACCCAGCCTGGCCAGCGCGGGCCGGTGATGCACCGGGCGTCCGGCACGGGAGGGGTGCACCCTCGGCGCAGCGTGCTCGGACCCCGGCTCCGGGCTCCGATGCACCGCAGGGGATATCCCACTTCCTCGCTGTGCGCTTCCCCTCCTGAGCCCGGCCTCCTCCCCACTGGGGCGGGGCAGGCCCTGCAAACAGGGTGGCGTCTGGGTCTTCCGGAGCGCTCGGTTCAGGGGAGCCGTTATTTGTACAGAGCAAGAGCTTACTATCACCTGTGCCGCAGGTGAGTACAAGAGGTTCTAGCGAGAAAGCACCATAATCAAATTCCACTCTTTCTTCCCGGGCTAATTTCCTCGAGCCCCGGGCCTCCGTCGGGCAGGTCGGCTCCCCGAAATCCTCAGGCGCCCCGTGGCGAGGTGGAACGAAGACCTCGCAGGATGAAAGGCCGCCTTCTGTTCCATTTGGTCTCCCTGCGCTCGAGCCAGATGCCGCCCAGCTGTGCGCCCTCTCCGACCCGCCTCCCCGGCACACGGCCCCTACCCCCGTCCCTTCCCACGGGCCCAGGCCCGCCCCTTGCACGAGCGGGGGCGGCAGGAATGCGCGCCGGCAGCCGAGGGCGTGGGGCGAGGGGCCCGGAAGTGGCCATGGGTCCCGGAAGTGGCCATGGGTCCCCTGAGCAGGGTGTGAGCCCCCTGCCCGCCACGTCCTCCGGAAGCATGGACGGGGGCGGCTCTGCGTGTGGCTGCGCCTCCTTCCCGTGCCCTCCTAAGCAGGGTCCCTAGGACCACCACGACCACCACCGCCACCACCCTGGCTAAACTGCTCCCCTCAGGCACTGACAGTTACATTCACGCCTGAGATGGCATTTTACATTATTTAAATGCCCCTTGGCGCCCCTCTCCTTTCCTCTACTTGATTGTCAGCCGCAAGACAACAGTGACCTCATATCATCCCGACCTGGAACAGGTTTGGGGACATAATAGGTGCTCTGTAAAAAGTCATTGGATAAATGTCTGGCCCCACTGTCAGACCCCCTCTGAAGGCATTGTAGCCCATTTGCTCTTAGGGCCCTGGGGGCTCCACCCCTAGCCCCTGTGCCGGCTGGGCAGTGTGGGGGATGGGGGTTCCCAGGCCTCTTCCTGGCCCCAGGTAATTAGCAGGCACCACCTCTGAAGGCAGATGCCCGAGCAGATGGTGCTGGCTGTGCCCAAGTGACAAGTCTCCCATGGCGTCACCTCCTGCCATAAATCCCTCCCCGACCAGCCAGACCCTAGCCCTGGAGCCTCCAGGCAGCTGGAGAGGCTTGAGGGTAAGCCAAAAAGAAAAGGACCCAGTGGCTAGGTTGGCTGCCACAACAAAGTCAGCTGAGCCCCAGCCCAGCCCCAGCCTTGGGTCTGAGGGGTCTCCATGCCCCCGCTTGCTTCAGCCCCACCACTGACTTCAGCCTCTCCTAAATCTTAATTGTTTCAGAGACGGAGCCTCATCCACCCCCATCATCTCTTCCCTGGACGGCTTGGGCACTCTTCACCACCGTCCCACCCAGTCCTACCCTACCTGCTTTGCTTATTCTCCACGCAGCAGCTAGACAACTATGACCGTAACTGCTCACACACCCACACGAAGAGCAAAACCTTCCATGGCTCTCCGCTGCCTGAGTTCAAGTTCTGCCTGGTCTCCATGCACCTCATGACTTAGTCCCAGCTCCATTTCTTGAGGCCCAATCCCTCCTCATTCCCCAGCAGCGAAGCATGGCCAAGCCTCTGAATCTTTGCATGGGCTGTGCTCTATACCTGGACTTCATGTCAGTGGCACCAATGGAGGGTGCCATGCCACCCTGCACCCCACCTGATAAGGTGCTGTAAGTCGATCTCTCCATAGTTCCTAGGCCAGGGGGTGGGACTTCCTGCCCTGAGCCCTCTACCGCCCCTGCTCCCTAGCTCTCCTTGACTGCAGTGTCTTTGACCCAGCAGGTTGTGGGAGCAATGTGCCCATTGTACAGAAAGCAAGGCGGATATTGTGCCAAGGGAGTGACTATACAGAGGTGGATGGCCCAGCCTGGCAGGGGCAAATGCATAGAGCTGGGTAGCGGGGGTTCCCGTGTCTCTGTAGCCAGGCACGGGAGTGGAGAACCTGATTCGCTGCCTGTCTGGAAGCAGCGGGAGGAAGCCTTACAGCATTCTTGTGGGGGCTGCAGGCTTTGGCAAGAGTGAATCAATTTCTTTGCTGTCAGGAGAATGGAATTTCATGGTGACTCCTTGAGGTCTGAAAACTGTTGAGGGGGTGGCCCGTCTAGCCACCCCCACCCGCTTCCCCAGGCTCAGCTTCAGCCTGAGACACTCCCCACCCCCTCCAGACCCCAGGTCTCCCTCTGTGGACCTACTGGGCCACACAGCCCTGGTAGGGAAGTGGGCCGTGGGGCGGTGCTCATCCCTAAACAGAACAAGAGGAGCTGGGGGGCAGGGCTGGAGAGGGCTGACCATGTTGCCATGGAAGCCCCTTGGAGCCGTAGGGTCCTGGGAAGAGGGGCTGGGGGTAGAGGCTGCCCAGCCTGCCTTCCAAACCCAGAGGGGCCACTTCTCAGCTTTAAGACCTTGAACTTGTGACGTTACTTCCTGAGCCTCAGTTTCCCCACTTGGAACACAAAGATGACATACCATCCAGAGCAGGCAGCCCAGCCCTTTGGCCCTGGGACATGGCTTTGTGGGCTTCTTGGACCCTGGACTTACCCTCCACAGGGCAATCAGTTCCAGTCTGTGGATCCCCGGCAGCTGGGTGCTCAAATGGCCAGAGAGACCTGCCTGCTGAGGTTGGGTAGAGAGTGGGCCCACAGGGCCAGGACCCACATGACCAGGGACCCTACCTGCCTCCCCTATACCCCATCAGGCTGAGACAGTGTTCTGTCCCCCTTGGAGTCCAGGCCTCCTTTTTCTGCCAGGGCTCAGCCTGGGTTTCTCCTGCTGGAGTCAGTGCCATCAGGTCCCCAAAGCCACGGGCTGGGTCTGTCCTCAACACCCAGGCTTAGAGGGGAAGGGCTCAGGGCTGGCTTTGAGGCAGCCATCTGCCTTCCCTCCCCCAGGCTGTTCCTTGGGGCTGCTGTAGCCTGCCCTCCTGCAGGACCCTGGGAAGATATGTGGAGACATAATGGGTGACCCATTAACTCTGCAGGAAGCCGTCCAAGGCGCCTGTCCACTCAGAGTGCTGGGAACCAGCTTCCTCCGAGCTAGCAGCAGTGCCCAGAGATGGAAAACCCTGGACAGGACTCGGCAAGGTGGTGGCTGTGGCTTGGGCAAGCCTGGCACCTCCCTGGGCCTCCCTGTCCGCGCCTGACACAGACAGAGGAATGCCAGCCCCCAGGCTGGGGCCAGGCATCGGAACCGGCAGTGTGTGAAGCCCCCAGATGCCAGGGGGCCATAGATTTCCTAAAAGGTGTGGCCTTGTCAATATCCCTGCCCAGGAGCTTCTGTGGCAGCCCCTGCTGGCAGGAAGAGGGTGATGGGAAGGTTGGCTGGGCTCACCACAGCTGGCTTCCGAAGCTGGGAAAGGGGTACTGCAGGGTGGCACAGCTTATTCCCATTACTGCAGCTGGGGTGGGTACTGCCCTGAGACTAGGAGCCTCCAGCTATGAGTAGCACCCCCACCATTCCCAGCCCCACCTGCCTGCTCTGCCCAGACCCTCTTGCCTGCTGTGTGGTCTTGGGCCCTTCTCTCTGTGGGTCTCAGGACATTACTTGACTCGGTAACAGGGATATGGCTGGTGCCTCACCCCCTTGCCCACCAGGCTGCCTTGGGGTTGGTGCCCTGTAGCCATGAAGCCACAGCCTTTGCAACAGTGGCCTGGCCCTTTCACCTGCACCCTGGGGTCAGGCGTGGACAGAGAGGCCAGGCCTGTTAGAGTTCAGCCGACTTGGCCTCAGTGACTGAGGCACCTGGCCTGGGGCACCCTGTAGGCCCACCAAGGGCTACCCCTCCTAGAACATCCTCACCATTCCCCTCTGCTACCCCCCATCCTGATGCTGGTCACATGAAGTTATAGCTGCTCATTTACTTCTGCCTCCCTGGGGGAAGAGGCTGCATCTTGCTGCTTGTCTGGCACAAAGTAGGCATTCAGTAAGCACTGGTTGAACTGATGGTGGGGAAATGGACATACAGATGGACATACAGATGGACAGATAGATAGATGGACAGATGGATGGATAGTTGGATGGATGAATGAATGGATAGATGGACAGATGGATGGATGGATGGATGGATAGATGGATGGATGGATGGAAGGAAAGGTGGATGGATGAACAGTTAGATGGACAGACAGATGGGCAGATGAACAGACGGATGGATGGATGACAGACGAATAGATGGATGGATGGATGCATGCATGCATGCATGAATGGAGAGATGGATGCACGGACGGATGGAGGGATGGATGGGTAGACAGATGAATGGACGGACAAACGGGTGAATGGATGGATGGATATAGATGGATGGATGAATGGATGGATGGATGGATGGAAGGAAAGGAGGGTGAACAGTTAGATGGACAAACAGATGAATGGGCAGATGAACAGATGGATGGATGGATGCATGGAAGGATGCATGCATGCATGCATGGATGGACAGATGGATGCATGGATGGATGGATAGATAGATGAATGGATGGATGAATGGATGGATGCATAGATGAATAGATGGATGGACAGATGGATGGATGAATGGATGGATGGATGAATGGATGGAAGGACTGATTGATGGATGGATGGATGGACAGACGGGCAGGTGAATGGATAGATGGACCAATAGATGGACTAACGGATGGATGGACAGACACACACACAGAGGCATTGGGTGGCTGGGAAGGTGCTGGTTGCCAGCTACTTGACAGCAGGATTGTGATGTGATTCTTGGCTGTGCCCCAGGGCCAACAGCAGTGTCTGTGTGTATCAAGTGCTTGATCAACCCTGGTGGGTAGAGGTGGGATGGAAGAATGAACAGATAGATGTGCAGACACACAGAGTGCTCAAAGGTGCCTCTCTGATGTTGTCTCCCAAATGCCCAGCCCTGGGGAACATAAGTCTCAGGGTGAGAAGCGCTGGCAGGCTGCTGCTGGCCTCGTGAGTTGGCACAGGGCCTGGGGCCTGGAGTGTGGGGCTGTGCTGAGGGTGAATTCCCAGTGCCTAGAGTGCCTGCCCTGTCCTTGAGCATTTCCAAACACCACCTCCAGAAGGCCTCAGAGGGTCTCACTCTAACTGTTGGTCTAACAGATGGGTCCAGGGGTCCAGAAAGGAGAGGTGATGCATCCCCTTGAGCCCACAGCAGGAACAGCGAGGGGCCTCAAGCTGGGGGCCAGGGCTTGTCCGCACCAGGAGGACGGCAGGCCTGGGCCTGGCAGATGCATCTCTCTCTGGTGCTTCTGTCCCAGGCCAGCTGGGCCATGGAGCTGGATGGGGCTAATCTGATTTGCAGCCCCCAGTAGCAGAGCACAGCCACCAGGATTCACTTACTGACGTCCTGCAGAGTCCAGACACCCACCAGGGAGGCACCAGAGCCACCCTGCCCTAGTCGGCCTTTGTCTTGCCAAGAATGACTGGCTTGTGTAGCAGCCACGGCGAACAGGGGGTGGGCTTCGGCCACGCTGGTGCCTGTCAGGCCCCAGGCATGACCCCCCACCCTAGTCATGACCCCATGCCCATGTCAGTGGGATGGGTTCCAGAGCAATGAGAGGAGGGGCTCCAGACCGTGTGGAGGAAGCAGGGGTCAGTCTTGGCCCCAAGGGAGCCCTGCTTACTGTGTGACCCTGGGCTTGTGTACCTCCCTGATCCCAGGCTCCTCCTCTCTACCATGGACCGATGTTCCTTTCCCCCTTGAAAGGGTCAGGGGAGATGATACGGCATTGAAGGGTATTCCGGGCTGCTCTGGAAGCAGAAGGTGGGGAGGTTATGTCCCCAGGAAGGGGGATCACACCTGCTGAGACAGGCCACTGCCATAGGACCTGAGAGGTGGTATTGAGCTCCACCCATCCATCCATCCATCTGTCTGTCCATCCTTCCATCCATTTTACCTGCTCATCCCACAGCCTCCCTGAGCATTTGCTCAATGCCCAGCTCTGCTTGACACTGGGGGAACATAGGAAGTGTGGATTCAACAGGGGTTAGAAAGATGGGTCCAGCCCCAAGGTGTCCAGGGCCTGGAAGAGGGAGAACCCACTGCGGGCTGGGGCTGGGAGGCAGGAGACTTCCGGAAAGGCTTCCAGGAAATGAGGGTGACATTTGCCCTGGGGCTTGAAGGTTTGCACAGGTAGAAGTGCAGATTATGAGGTGGGGCAGAGGTGTGGGGAGCAGGTGGAGGGTGTGAAGTGGGCAGGGGTGTGGGGAGCAGGTGGAGGTTGTGAGGTGGGCAGGGGTGTGGGGAGCGGGTGGAGGTTGTGAGGTGTGCAGGGGTGTGGGGAGCGGGTGGAGGGTGTGCGGTGGGTAGGGGTGTGGGGAGCGGGTGGAGGTTGTGAGTTGTGCAGGGGTGTGGGGAGTGGGTGGAGGTTGTGTGGTCAGGCACAGGTGCCATGGACGTGAGGCTGGAGATAAAGAGAAGCCTGAGGGTCCACGTGTAGGATGCGGGGATGTTGGGGAAGACATAGGGGTTGCAGGTTCACAAGCAGGAGGAAGGGCTCTGAGTGGCATTCTAGGAGGAAAAGCAACCCTGAGGCCCCCCTCAGACAATGCACGTCCAGCCTGAGCCTTCCTGTCTGTCTGTCAGTCCCTCTGAGGCTTGTGTCTTTTTGGCCAGGGAGGGAGGAAGCTGGGAGGGTGGCGGGGAGCCACCTTGGCCTCTGTCCTCCCTCCTCCCTTCCTTGGGAGGCTCTGCCAGTGTTGCAACTTAGTCTGGGCAGGATTTGCAGAGGGAAGGCAGGGCCAGGTGGCTCAGGGCTGGGACCCTGGCAGGAGGGGATGTCAGAGGCGAGCATGGGGAGGTGGGGCAGCGTCTTTCTCAGGGCTGTAGAGGCTGGGCTGAGGCTGGCATCAGAGGAGCGTCCTGGCGTTGGAGGCCCTGTCCTCTCTCTGCAGCCTGTTTCTGTGCACACTGTCTGCTAGGGACTAGCCCAATGGGTGGCATCCAGGGCTGGTTTTGGTCTCCGGAGACACTTGACGATGAATGCCTGGAGACACTTTCTGTTGTCGCCACTGGGCTGGGGCTGAGCAGCCAGTAGGATCTGGCCCATAGGAGGCTACCCCACAAGCCCCCGTGCCCAGGAAAGCCCCACAACCAAGAATGATCCACCAGCAATGTCAGGGGCCACGGTGCAGAAGCCAAGAGATGGCAGGCCCTTCTCTGGCTGTGCCTTGGAGGGGCTCTCGGAGTGGCTCTCCCGTCACACCTGGGGTCCACACAAGGTGGCTTCTTGCAGGAGGTCACACAAGGGCAGAGGATGCAGCGGCCGAGTGTCCAGGACAGTGAGGCCGCCCTGGATCGGAAGGATCGCACAGGGGGGGTTCCGGGGGAGCCCATGGCAGGGGGCTGGGAGGAGGCTGCAGCTGAGGCACGGGCTGGGCTGCTTGGGCTGTGGTCCAGGCTTTGGTGAAGGCAGGGGTTGCAGAGCTGGGTCGCCCCCCCACCCCACCCCTGCCACCCCCACAGCCTCCAGGTGGTCCCAGCCTCAGGACCTGAAGACAGGGCCACGGCTGAGGTGGAGGGAGGAGCCTCCTGGAAAGCTGTTTGCTCAGCCGGGGTTTAATCTCCAAAACAGGAAGGCCGTATTGACAGAAGCAGCAGCCGGAACTGCTGCTGGCCGCCAGGTTACACTCCCGGGCCCCTCCTCTTGTCCCCACACTGGAGGGGCCCCCCACAGACACTGCCCGCAAATACAGCTGCTCCCACTGCCTCCCACAGTCCCCGAGGCTGCACCTCGGGGAGATGGTACCCCACTTGCTCTGCCAGCTGCAGGGAGGGCTGGAGCCAGAGTGGGGCAGGAGGCTGGAGGGGGCTGCAGGGTCACAGGCTGCCTGGCTGTGACTCTCAACCTCATTCTGCAAATGAGGAAGCTGAGCACAGAGAGGGAAGTGGGCTGGCCTGGGTCCACAGGGTGGGGTGGGGGTGGTCTGCCCGGGTGCCCCCACCCCAGGTCCCTGACACTCTTGGGAGTGGCTCTGTCCACCATCACCACTTTCCCACTCACACAGCACCCCCTGCCTGGCCTCCCATCCCTGGGGTACCCTGGAGGGCGGAGCCAGCTTGGACTCAGCAGGGCTGTGGTGCCATGAACCCTCTGGCTGTGGGTGGATAAATGATATCCACCCACTGCCAGAGGAAGCTGCGGAGACGGGTGGGATGGTATGCCAGGCGGCCCTGGCATCCTCTGAGATCATTCTGAGATCAACATCAGGCCCTATAAGAGCCCCATCCCTTATCTTGCCCCCTTGTGGCTGACTCAGTAGGACCGAGGAGCTCCAGGCAGGGCAGATGGCAGCCCATCTCCCAGGCTACCTCGGGCAGCCCATGCGCCTCTCCAGACCTCGGCCTTCCTGGATCTCAATTCCATGCCCACTGCATGTCCTGAGCTAGAGCCGGGTAGCAGCTGGCTCTGAGGGCTGCCCTCAAATCCTAGAGCTGGGGCTCAGGTCTGCCACCCTCCCTTGGCTCTCTGCTGCCCACTTGGGAGGGCTGGCTCTGCCCCTGGCATTCTCAGGCCACCCCCGGCCCACTCTGCCTGCTGAACCCCCTAGGCCCTGCCAGGTCCAGGCTCCCTATGCTTCAGCTGCCCCTCTGCGTCTGCCTGGAGCACTCAGCATCTCCACCGCCTGTGGGAAGTCTCCACACTTCTCCCTCCTCCAGTCCACATGCTGCCTGTTCCTGGGTCCCCTCCAGCCCTCAGCACAGCCCAGCACCCACAAAGTACTCAGCACAGATGCCAATGGAACGGAGCTGGGCTTCCTGAACTTGGCTCTTGCTAGAAGAATTAGAAGAAGGAAACTTAAAGAGCGTCTGAGTCCAAGTCCCATTTCACAGATGGGAAGATGGAGGCCCCAGGAGGCGGGGACCTGCCCAGGCCACACAGCCAGCCGCAGGTGTCTGCAGCCACCCTTGAAAGCAAGCCCCTCAGGCTAACAGCTCTGGGGGCCTCCCACACCCCAGGAAGTGTCAAAGTTCTGAGGGGCTGGGCCCCAGTGGACACTGTTCGGGGTCTGTGGTGATGCCAGAGGGTGAGGGTGGACCTTCGGTCATGGCCGTCTTCTGACCAGGCCTGCTTCTCCCTGCGACCCCTCAGAATGCTCTGCCCAGCTGGGAGACAGCAATGCTGGACGTGCCCAGGCCAAGGAGTGGGGGCTGGCCGGCCTGCCTAGGGGGGTGGGGGCCTGGGGAGCAGGCCAGGCCTGCCCCCACAACGTGGCCTATGGCATCTCTCTGGGTGGACAGTCCCCTGTCCTGGCTGTGTCTCCAACCTCAGGTGGGATCCTATTTCTTTCTGGTCTCAGCTGCTGTCCCACCCTGGCCCCCGCCCCCACCCCCTGAAAATCAGCAGTCACTTGAGCCCTCCTCGGGCTCTAAGGCCCCCCAGAGCAGATCTTCTTCAGGCCTGGGACATCTCCAGAGGCTGGGCTGTGCCCAGTGGTGGCCGACCCTCCCTCCTCTCTCGTCCCCACCTGCCATTGCTGTCACTCTATCCCAACGACCCAGTTTTCCTCCTTGTCTCTGTCGGTGGGGCGGGGGCCTCTGGGGGGACAGTGTCCCCTTTTGTGGTGGGGCAACCAGTGGATCAGGTGTCCCAGGTGGGGAAGGCAGGCGCGTCTGCTGGCTCGGGGCAGGGGCCACGGCTTTCAGGTCTTCAATAGCCCGAGATTAGGTTCCATCCCTGGGGGCCCCTGTTGTGTGACCATTGTGATGGCCTGGGAACCACAGCCTCCTGGGCCAGACAGGGATGCGCCTCCCTGCCCACGGGAGCCCTGGCCTGGGGGCTGGGGTCCCAGCCTCCTCCAGCAGTCTGGGTACCCTTCAAGGCGTGTTGAAGTGTGCACATACAGACGCAGCCAGCGCAGAGTCTTGGGGAAGTGTGGAACCCGCCTGCCAGATGTCCTGCCCACTGCCTGGGCCACAGCTTGGGGAGAGGCACTGCTGCTTTGCAGCCCGACTAGCAGAGCATGGGCTGGATCTCAGGTGTGTGCTGCTGGTCAGTGCGCAACATATATGAATGTGCACGGCGGCCCTGGCACTGCCCCCTCTCTCGAGGTGCCCCTCCCACATCTCTCGAGGGTTTCTTAGCTTCACTGCTCCCCTCAGCTGCATCCTCTCGCAGACCCCCGCTCAGATTGCAGGGCTTGTCCTCGGCCACTGGCTGGCAGCCGACAAAACCACAGGTCAATCCCTGCTGGCAGGATGGGGACAGGCTGACAATTTCAGGTCCTAACTGCAGGGCCTTTCCTTTCCTCCTCTGGAGAATCAGGTGTGGAATGAGTGGGGCCATTGGTGCAAAGTGGGCGAGGTTCCTCTCAGCTTCCCTGGGCCTGATCAAGGTCACCGGCCTCCAGCTGCAGTCCCCAAGACCGGCTCCTGATGGCTTTTGTGACCCACTCAGCAGAATCCCAGCCTGGATCCTCTTGGTGGCCCAGACAGATGTGACCACTTAGTGTATTGTCTTTCAAGGGTGAGAGGGAGCATTGTTGGTAATTACTCCTGGGGCATACTGGGGCTGTTGCAGGAAGTGGAGTAGATCACCAACGGAGACACAGGTTCCCTGGCAGGATGCGTGCCGGCCGGCACACGCCTCGAAGTTCCAGAGGGGGCCTATGCTCGCATAGTGCTTACGTGCCTCACCCCTGAGTGCGGAAGCACGGGAGAGCCCTCGGGGAGCATGGAGCATGGCACACTGCCACTTTGCACATGTGGGCTGGCCGTGTGTGGGGACACGTGTGTCCTTGTGTGCACACACCTGAGATGGCTCTTTCCCCTTGTCCAGCTGGAGACTCCGGAAGGAGGAGGCGGGTCGGGCTGGCCTCCAGCTTGATGGGGGTAAGACAAGCAGGGCAGGCCGAGGTGAGAGGCCAAGGCCAGGCCTCGATCAGGCTGGGGCGTGGCCCTAACACAGGTTTCCTGCCCAGAATAGTGGCTGCCACGTTGGACAACAGGTCTCCATCAGGATGGGGTTGCTCCAAGAAGCGGGGCTTCTGAGCCTGGGTCGGCTCCCCCGGTGTTTGCATTCATCCTAACATGTGACTGCCTCTTCCTCCAGGCAGCCTTCTGTGACTTTTGCTGTTGCCCCAGTGGCCTCTGTCTCCAGAGCAGGTGGAGCAAGGAGACTGTCTGCTTGTTCCCTGGGCCCCAGTGGACATATTCCCAGAGACAGGTAGGGCCTGCTTAGGGGCACACAGCCAACCCTGGCAGGATGGGGCTAGACCCCAAGGAGTGCCCCTCCCAGGTCAGGGCACTTGTGACTATGGCTGCCCTAAAATCCTCTTGGGGCTTCTTGCTGGGGGCACTCTGAGCTTGGCTTTAGGAGTAGAGGGGCTTTGGGCTGGTGTGCCCTCCAGGGGCCAGGCCTGGTGACCCCTCTAGGTATGGGGGAGAGGATGGGGGTTGAGAGGCAGCTGCTGCCACGGCCTTTGGCAGAGGGAGACCCACACTGGGCAGACCGATGGGATGTTCAGGCAGGAGAATCTTCTGGGTCATCCTGGCCAGCCCCAAGCAGCCACCACACCCTCCCCTCCCTGCAGCTGGAAATATCACTGTGATGCCGACCCACGTGGGACGCTAAAGATGGTACAGGAGCCACACAGACCCAGCTCTGCTTTCCAGAACTCAGCATTCTGGCGGCCGGCAGAAAGAGAGGGCCAGCAAACAACTTTACTAGCGGGTCCAGTGACGACGCAAGAGAAGCAGGTGGAGAACACCTGGCGAGGCTGGGTAGCTGAGGAGAGGGGGACAAGCAGATGCATGGGCAGAGACATGGAGGGTGTCTGTGGACATCATCCTGGGGCAGGAAATGGCAGGTGCAAAGGCCCTGGGGCTGGCCGAGCTGCTGGCTTCCTCGCTCAAGGAACATGGGGCAGAACCTCCCAGAAGCCAGAGCTGTGCTCTTGTGCATGGACCAAGCTTCAGAGAGAACTCGGGGAGCTCCCAGGTCTGAGGGGGATGGGGGCCAGGGCTGGGCAGTGCAGAGGGTGAAGGGGGTGTCCTTCCTTGAGGAGATAGAACTCAAGGGAAGAGGAAAACGCCCCCTAGCATCCCTGCCCTGTGCATGGGATTGTGGGGGCTAGGAGGTGGCATCCCATGCTGGGCTGCAGGAGCTCCCAGCCAGACCTGGTCCCCTGGGGGATGGGGGTCCAGGAGGCCTGGTTTGCTGTGAGCTCACCCCCACAACCCACCAGACCAATGAACGGAAGCCTGAGCTGGGGTTCAGCGGTCTGTGGAGTCGCCCCTGGGGGAGGGTTTCCCACGTGGCACTCCACTGGGCCCCCGTCCCAAGCCCTCGCCCCTCCCTCCCAGGTTCTGGAAACCTCCTCCTGCTCCCCAAGTTAGTTTCTAGAGCTGCTTTAACAAATGGCCACAGACTTGGCTGGAAACAGAAGATATTCATTGTCTCACCCTTTGGGAGGCCAGAAGTTGAGATCAAGGTGGCCACAGGGCTGGTTCCTCCTGAGGCCAGGAGGGATCTGTTCTGTCCGCTCTGTCCCCTGGCAGTGTCTGGCGGCTGCCCGCAAGGCTTGGGCAGCTTAGCGAGGCCTCACCCCATCTCTGCCTCCATCTTCACAGGGCCTCTCTCCCAGCCTGTGTGCTGCCCTTTCATCTCAAGATCCTCAACTACTTCTGCAAAGAGTCCTTCTCCAGGCCGGGCATGATGGCTCACACCTGTAATCCCTGCACTTTGGGAGGCTGAGGTGGGTGGATCACTTGAGGTCAGCAGTTTAAGACCAGCCTGGCCAACATGGTGAAACCCCATCTCCTCGAAAAATATAAAAATTAGCTGGGCATGGTGGCACATGCCTGTAATCCTATCGACTTGGGAGGCTGAGACAGGAGAATCTCTTGATCCCAGAAGGTGGAGGTTGCATGAGCCGAGATTGCGCCACTTCAGTCCAGCCTGGGTGACAACAGGAAGACTCCATCTCAAAAAAAAAAAAAGAAAGAAAGAAAGAGCCCTTCTTCAAACATGGGTTCTGGGGGTTAGAACTTGAACATAGCTTTTGGGGGGCTTCTATTCAACCCACAACACCCCAAAATGCCGGGAATCTGGGAAGCTGGGTCTTCTCTCACTGCTAAGCCGGTTCCCCCACGCTTCACCGCAGCGGGCTTGGGAGCTACGTCGGCCCCTCTTGGCATGTGTAAGTTGGGGGACAGAGAGGGGGGCTGGGAAGTATAAGTTGGGGGCCTGGGGCCCAATGGTGCAGGCAGAGTGGAGACTCAAGGAGTGGCCAGCCCCGCGCCTGCCCACCGGGAACACCGCCTGTGGTTCCTGCCCCCATGTGAAAAGAACGGACCAAAAGCACCCGGCCCCTGTGCCTCTGCCCGGCTTTGGGGACCGCAGGCAACTGTTTGGTGCAAGAGACAGAGGGGCTCATGTAGACAAAGAGATGGGCCCGCAACGTGGTAGCCCTGGGGCCTGCCATAGACCCCACACCAGGCCCACACATGGGCAGGATGTTTCTCCCCGAGCCCTCAGGTCCAGGCATGAGCTCCGGGCTAGTGGCCACCAGGCCCTGGGCCAGCAAGGCCCAGCTCCCAGCACATGCTCCACTAGCCGGAAGGTGCTATCCACCCCGTAATCACCCGTGCCAAATGCAGGCTCATTGGATCTTCTGAAGCACCGTTTATGCCATATGGAAAACCAAGGCTTAGCGCTCCCCCAGCCCAGAGGTGGTAGGTGGTAGGGCCAGGATTTGAAGCTGGGTCTCCAGGCTTCCTCAGCCCGAGAAGCAGCCTGGCCGTGGCAGAGCTGGGAATATCTCTGCATCACCCATGAGCCCTACCACGGATTTCAGTGTCCCCGTCTATGAAATGGGATAAGGGCCCTGCACGCCAGCCTTGCCTCGGGGGCCGGAGACGGGAGGGACAGTGTCCCTAGTGACAGATCCAGAAACTGAGGCCAAGAGGCGACTGGCCTGGACACCCCTGCCCAGCAGATGCGGGTCGGGGCAGGCTCAGGCCCCAGCTGGCCCACCACCTGCTGACCCGCTTCCTCCCGGGGCCTCTGCGGGGAGGCGGTGGGAACTGGCCTCCTCTCTGCCTCTCAGCCCCCAGGCGGCTGCCCCCTGGGAGGCCTGGTCTGGGGCTCAGGTGTCCCGCACAGCCGGTTCCTCCGCCTCTTCCCATCCTCGCCTCTGTGGAGCCAGGGAGAGGTCACTCCTCAGGGGCCACGGGCGGCTGTGGCCCTGCTGTTGAGCGGGCTGACTCTGCTGCCTCTCCCGCAGGCCCCAGGAGGCCAGGCCGCCCCGGTGTGCCCACAGGGACCTCCCCCGAAACCCCTTCCCACCACCCCTCTGCCCGCCCCCATGATATTCATGCCTGAGGCTTTCTCTGCAGCTCCCAGCCCACGCTGATGGGGTCCGTGGGCCCCGGCGAGGCTGGTGGGCTGCAGGCCACAGGGCTTCCAAGCGGTTCCTCAGCGGTGCAGTCCTCCTTAGGGGTCAGGACATGACCGCATTTCACAGGTGCTGAAAGGGAGACTCCTGGAGCTGGGCCCACAGCCGTGCAAGCCAACTCGCTGTCTGCCCCTTCCTAGACCTGCCCTGGGTTTGGCAGCGGGACCTCAGGGGGAAACTGAGGCTGACAAGGGCTGGGTGTTTTGCTCAAGGCCTTCAGCCAGCCTGTTCATCTGCCTCTTGGATCCACACTCCCAGGGCTTTCATCTTGGCTCTGCTAGTTATTAGCTGGGCAGCCTTAGGTGAGTGGCACCACCTCTCTGTGCCCCAGTTTCGTCAGCTGTAAAATGGGAATAACTAGAAGGCCGGCCTCGAAGGGTGCTGTGCAAATGACACGAGGCATCGGGTGTGGTACATGGTGAGGGTGTAGTGTCAGGCCACTGTTATTCTTGTCATTACCATTATAATTGTCTGGCCATCCCAGCTGTGCTGGGAACTTCAAAGCGTCTGGGCCTCACCTGTCTTGTTCACAGCCGAGCCCTGGCCATGGGCGCACAGTTTAGATCAGGGACTGGTTTTAAAAAGGGAGCAGGAGCTCGAACCCAGCTCTGCCTGCCTGGAGACTGAGCCCTCTCCCCACCGACTCCCCAGTGAGACCCCCTCCACCAAGACTGCCCTTCACGGGGTCTCTGTGTCCCACAGCTATGCCCTAAGGGTTTTTTTTTTTCTTAGAGACGGAGTCTCTCTCTGCCGCCCAGGCTGGAGTGCAGTGTCGAGATCTCAGCTCACTGCAACCTCTGCCTCCCAGGTTCAAGCAATTCCCCTGCCTCAGCCTCCCGAGTAGCTAGGACTACAGGTGTGTGCCACCATGCCCAGCTAATTTTTGGTATTTTCAGTAGAGACAGAGTTTCACCGTGTTAGCCAGGATGGTCTCAATCTCCTGACCTCATGATCTGCCTGCCTCAGCTTCCCAAAGTGCCAGGACTACAGGCATGAGCCACCATGCCCGGCCAGGCGTTGCTTTTATCTGCCTTGCCACAGCCTGGAAACTGAGGCTCAGAGAGGGCAGAACTGAACAAAGACCATGTCAGGTTAGTGGGTGCCCAGGAGCTGGAAGGTAGGCTAAGGTGGATGGAAGAAGGCAGGGCTTGGGGCTGGGTGCTGGGGGCCCTGCAGACAGGAGGCTAGACCAATTCCCAGGTGGGCGGGCCTGCTCCAACTCACCACCTGGAGCTACTGCAGGTGTCCACACACCAGCAGACCTGTTCACCCCCAGCGTGGCCTGTGCCAGCCACCACAGCAGGAGGGGTGGCTGTGGGCAAGTCTGCTGTCTCTTCCTACCTCCACAGGACAGGACCTGGTACAGGAGACCACTGACGTTGGTATTTGCCCCAGGTACAGCCATGAGGGTGGCAGAAAGGTTCTACTACTCCAAGAGTCAGACCATGGCACAGACAGCTCACACAGCGGCCCACTAGGACGTTCATTCACTCACTTACTCATTCATTCATTCATGCATGCATGCATGCATTGATTCTGCAGGTAATCATGGGTTCTCGCTGTGGGCCTTGGGCAAATGTCTTGTCCTCTCTGGGCTGTGAAGTCTCCCATTCGGCAGAGGAGCCTGACCCCCGCCATGTGTCAGCCGAGGGTCTCTGGGAGGGGGACTGGACAGGAAGAGCAGGGTCAGGGCAGCCAAGGCCGGGACGGCACAGCCAACGGCGGCTTTGGATCTTCCACAGTCTCCCCAGAGAGTTCTGGAATCTCGTTCTCGCCCACACCCACGCATGGACTGCAGGGAGAAGCTTCCCCACCCGTCCTCCCAACACTCCCCTCTTCCTGCTGTCCCGGCCCCTGACCATCCCTCCCTAGTGTGGTGTGTATGGGGGGCCTTGCTGCCAGACCTCCTGAGAAGCCCTAGAGGTGGTGGACCCTTCCCCAGTCCCTGTGGCAGATGGGGAAACTGAGGCTGACAGGAGCTTCCTCCTCCAACTGCCCAGAGGCCTCCGTGACCCTCCCCCAGCTGCCCTTTCTCACGGCACACCTCCCACCCCCAAATGGCCTACTCGCTCCGCCCGTCTCCAGGGGTCCAGCCCAGCCAGCACCCTCACTGAACACCCCCCACCCCAAATGACCTCCATGTTCCGCCCACCTCTTGGGGTCCCGCCCAGCCAGCACGCTCACCACATCTTGCACCTCCCGTCCCCTTACCCCAGCGTGGCTCAAGCCCCCTCAGATGGCCCGACCTTTGGGGCTTCCTCTGGCAGTGTGGGCCTCAGGGAGCCAAGAGCCCTGGCGGCGGCTCATGGGAGGGGGCATGAGTGTCAGGGCCGAGGGAGTCCGAGAGACATCCCAAGGGGAGAGGGGTCAGTAAGAAGTGGGCTGGGGCTGTTTCCCCCTCACTGCAGGACCTGCTGGGTCAGTGTCAGTCTCTGCCTTTCCCAGGAGGCCCTGCTCTTTCCTTCTAAGACTCAGTTTACTCAGCTGTCAAAAGGGGCCATTTCTTGTCCTTCCAACCCCATGAAATTGAGATACTGAAGGGCAATAAATGCTGTGGGCATCCCTCAGTACGTGCCCGCTGCGGGGAGAAGGACAGGCTGGGACCCACACACCCCATGACCAAGGGACAGGCTGGATTCCCTGAACCCCACCTCCAGGGGACAGGCTGGGACTCCCACACCCCACCAGCAAGGGACAGGCTGGGGCCCCCACATCCCACCTCCAGGGAACAGGCTGGCTCCCCCCACCCCACCTCCAGGGGACAGGCTGGCTCTCCACACCCCACCTCCAGGGGACAGGCTGACCCCCACACCCCACCTCCAGGGGGCAAGCTGGGTCCCCTGCTTTCCACTTCCAGGGGACAGGCTGGGTCCCTCTGCTCCCCATCTTCAGGGGACAGGCTGGGTCCCTCTGCACCCCACCTTCAGGGCACAGGCTAGGTCCCTCTGCATTCCACCTTCAGGGGACAGACTGGGTCCTTCTGCACCCCACCTTCAGGGGATGCTTGAGTACATAGGGCCTAGGCCCTGGCTAACAGCCACTTATTGGCGGCCCAACCAGGGAGCTGAGAGCTGAGAGCGAACAGTCACTCACTGCACCCCAGGGCTGGACACCACCAGCAGGGGCAAAGTCCATTGAGCTATGCTTCACTGCCATCCAAGCCCAAGCCCAGATCTGGGAGCAAACCCCCAAGGAAACACTTTTTCCCTGTCTGAACCACCCAGGTGATGAGCTCCCCATTGCTGGAGGCTTGCAGGCAGAAGCTGGCAGGGAAGGAGGGCTGGGGAGCAAACATGAAGCTGGAGTCCAGGCTAATTGATGGACATTAGATCACACCTTGACCTGGAATTCCTGGATCCTGGCATCCTGTCTTCTGGGAACAGACGCTGCTGGAGGGAGGGAAGGTGGTCTCCAAGCTGAGATTCCGGGGCCAGGGAGGAGCTGGCTTAGGTGAGACCCCAAGGGTGGAGTCAGGTCAGCCCAGAGCCAGAGGTCACCAACTCTGTGATGGTTGTTGATCTCGGGCCACACCCCCTCTGCAGCAAGAACCGATATCTTTCTTTTCTTTTTTTTTTTTTCTTTTTTTTTTTTTGAGATGGAGTTTCACTCTTGTTGCCCAGGCTGGGGTGCAATGGCGCAATCTCAGCTCACTGCAACCTCTGCCTCCCAGGTTCAAGCAATTCTCCTTCCTCAGCCTCTCAAGTAGCTGGGACTACAGGTGTGCGCCACCATGCCCAGCTAATTTTTTTGTATTTTTAGTAGAGACGGGGTTTCACCATGTTGACCAGGCTAGTCTCAAATTCCTGACTTCAGGTGATCCGCCTGCCTGTGCCTCACAAAGTGCTGGGATTACAGGCGTGAGCCCCCACGCGTGGCAGGCAGCTGCTCTTTCATGCAGAATGGCAAGGCCTGCCACGGGCCAGCCACCACCTGGGTGCTGGAGGCCCATCCTTTGGATTAGGGTGGACAGCAAGTGATCCACAGGAAGTGCTAGAAGGGACAGTGCCGGGCTGGGTGTGGTGGCTCACACCTGTAATCCCAGCACTTTGAGAGGCCAAGGCGGGCAGATCATGAGGTCAGGAGTTCGAGACCAGCCTGACCAACATGATGAAACTCCGTCTCTGCTAAAAATACCAAAATTAGCCGGGCGGAGTGGCACGCATCTGTAATCCCAGCTACTCAGGAGGCTGAGGCAGGAGAATCGCTTGAACCCGGGAGGTGGAGGTTTCAGTGAACCTCCACCAATTGCACTACCGCCTGGGTGACAGAGTAAGACTTCGTCTCAAAAAAAAAAAAGAAGGGACAGTGCAACAGGAGTCGGGGGGCTGAGCCTGCAAGCTCTCAGAGGAGGGGTCATTTCAGGGGAGACTTTTGGGGAGACTGGCTGGGAAAGAGCTCACCGCTCCAGAACCAAGAGGACACTGGAATGAAGGTCCTGAGGGATGAGCCTGGCTTGTTCCTGGAATGGCTGGAGCAAGAAGGAGGGAAAATGAGGGTGATGGTGGCCAGGGTGGAGGAGAGAGCCAGGGCAGGGCCGGGAACCCTCCATTCCGCAGGGAGAGGGGCCGACCACCTGGCAAACGCCCTTCCCACCACGAGTTCCCGGAGTGGGAACCCCGGGGATGTGGGGACAGTGCCAGGGACAAAGCGCCAGGGTTGAGGGGCTGGAGGCCGTGGGGGCTGGATTTGTGACCTCCCCTGACCCCGGCAGAGAAACTAGCCTTGTTGGGCATGGCCGAGTCACCAGCGACCAGCCTGGGGGTGGGACAGCGGGATGAAAGGCCCAGAGAAGGGATTAGCTGCGGCCCAAAGGGCCACACAGGGCACCATGGCAACCGAGAGGCCGGGCCTGGAGAATGGGGCCTGTGTTAACACCCCAATGGGGCTGGGGGCTTGTTAACCAGCTTACCAGGCGAGCCTGCCCAGCCATTGACATGGAAATCCAGGCCCTCATTCCTAGCCCTGAAAGGCCTGTCCCACTCTGAAAGAAGGGAGCCAGGAGGGGGGCTTCCAGGGTGGGCGGGGTGGGCAGGAGGCCAGGTGCTGGGTCGGGGGAACGACCAGCTTCCACCTTCCTCCCCTACCCCCTCAGCACCCCTGCAGGCTGGACCCACGGAAGGGAGTGTCCAGGACCCACGTGGGCCAGCGTCCTGAAGGCCCTCAGTGGGAGGCACGGAGTGTTACCTGGGGTCCAGGGTGGGGCCTGGCTGGGGGCAGTCAGGGTGGGCCCGGGAGGTTAGGGGCAGACCTGGTGGTGGACGTGTTCTGGCCCACGGCCGTGTTTCCTAAGTGGACAAGCTGGCAAGTCAGGCCTGTGGGCCACAGTGTGGGGCAGGGGAGGTCACCTGGACAGACAGAGCGGGGATCCCAGCATGGGAAGAAGCTAGCACCCCCGAGGCTCCCGTGACCCCCATCCTGATTCCAAGCTGACCCCAGCTCCAAATATAACTCTAAGCTTCAGTTCCTCCCAGGCCCTGGCGCCAGACGTGACCCATGTCCGTGTCAGGAGATTGTCCTGGAGCTGGCCTCGGCACTGTCCCCAGAGCCCTCCTGTCTCACGGACCCCGGTCCTGGCTCCTTGCATAGGGTGCTGGCCTCCAGCTCTGCCTGGCCCATTCACCATCCTCCAGTCTCTGCCTGCCAGGGCCCTGCCCACCTGACCTGGGACCTGCTGCCTCAGCAAAGACCCCTTCCCAAGACCCCCTGCCATCTTTCCTCTGTGGGCCAGCACCAAGGGGGTGCCTCAGCCTCCCCCACCCAGCCCCAAGCTGCTGCTTCAGACACTACCATGTCTCCAGCCCCAGTTGTCCAGAAAATTCACTCGTGTGACTTGCCACAGTGCCCGGCTCGTTCCCAGGCCTGGACCGGCGGCAGGACAGTGAGCAGGAACAGTGGCAGACCTGGCCTTTGAGACCAGGCTGTGAAATCTGTGCTTGGGATGGGGCAGGGACAGGGAGGCAGAGCGCCCCCCGCCCACCAACCAATGCAGGAGGCCCAGACTCCGGAAAAATGGGGAAAGCCCCTTGCAAGCCGAGATGTGCCGGAATGCGGGGCAGGCCCGAAGCGGGTGTCGAGGAGCTGAGCAGGTGTCTAAGCCCCTGTTGACATGGGATTACAGCGTCTGGCAGCCCCTCCCCTGAACAGCTCCCACGCCGGGCTCTGGGCAGGAACGAGGCAGCTGAGACTGGGCAGCTCTGGGAAGGGCCTCAGTCTCCCAACCTGAAGAGTGGGGTGTACTTGAGCGGGGCAGAGCTCCAGGGTGGGGGCTGGGGCAAAGGCAGGCTCCGAGTGGGACCTCCAAGTGGGCTCTGCCTTGCCCCCGGGGGACATGATGAGGCTCGCACGGGAGAAAGGAGCTTTGAGAGGTTGGCCAGTTAGGAGGTGAGATCACAGCCTTTTGCTGGCGGCAGGGCCCTTGTGGGGAAACTGAGGCTCAAGGGTGGTGGTGGAGCCTGGGCAGCTTCTTGCTCCTGCCTCCCCTCCCATGGGTGCCCCACACCCTAACCTGGCCTCAGCCTCCCCAGCCCCAGGAGCCTGTTCTTCCTGGAGGTTGTATGTAGCTTGGAGCTTGTGAGGGGCTGCTGCTATCACAGGGTGGGCTAGGCGGTCCTCCAAGCAGGGAGCCGCATCTACACTGCACTCTCCAGCCTTTACTGGGGTGGTGTCACCCGGGTGCCAGGCTTGGGGGTCACCCTTGTCACTTCTTGCAGCACTAGCCTGCAGCCCCTGGGATGAGCATCCCAGCAGCTCACAAACAGTCTGGTGAGGAAGCCAGCAGCCCAGGGTCCCCCAGTGGTGTTGGGTTTCCTCCGGGCATGGCCACAGCTGCACGCAGCTGGCAGAGGTTATGGGGCTGGGAACTTGAGAAGGCTGTGTCCCCCTCAGCTCCCGGGGAAGGGCCTCCCCTCCCTCCTCAGCCCCCCCCTCCCCAGCCTGCCATCTGCCTCTGTCTCTCAGGGGAAGAGGAGGAGCCACCCACATTCCTGCACATGCCACCCCTCCCTACATCTGGCCCTTGCCAAGCCCCCTGCCTTCCCCAGCAGGCCCTGGGGCCCCCTCCCCACCCCAAACCCGCTTTGAGGGGTCACATGGGCACCAGCCCCTCCCCTGGCAGGGTCTGGGGACACTGTCCATGCCCACCACCCCTTGTCCCTCCTGTGGGTGACCCCTCAGCCCTTTGGCAAGCTTTCCTGAGGCTTCCTATGCGCCTGGTGGACCGAGACCCCACCTGCACACTGGGAGCAGAGCCTCCCTCACCTGGAAAGAAGTGCCCTGTCCACGGCTGCCCCCAGCTCCTGGACACCCACTGGTGTCTGACTCAACTGGGTGCCCCCAACTCCTCATGCAGGGATTGGGGGCCCCAGGGCTGGGGAATATTGAAGGAGGAAGAGGGCAGTGCGGTGGGGCTGGTCAGATGGGCAGCTCTGTCCCTGTCCTGCGCTCCAGGAGGCACAGAAAGACCTTCTGGGTAGAGGCCAGGCTGGTCAGCTCTTATCCCTGCAGTTCCTGGTGAGATCACAGCAGAGTACGGAGGTCTGCCCCCTCACCCCATCAGCGGTACCTGGATGGGTGCTGGGAGACCATGGGCCAGAGACCAGGGGATAGGGTCCCAGAGGAAAGCACAGACACCCCAGGCTGAGGGCCAAGCTGCAATGCTCATTCTCACTGATCATCAGAGCCTCTCCTGGAGGAAGGGGTACTGAAAATCAGGCCATAGCAGGATGCATAGGAGTCCACCAGGCAGAGAGTGGCGTACAGAACTCGTTGTCATTTTCTAAACTCATATGTGGGCCCGAGAGCTGGGCCCAGATCCCCTTGGGCACTTCATCAATGTACTCAACATTTATTCAATACCCAGCCGGAATCAGTGGCTCACACCTGTAATCCCGGCACTTTGGGACTGAGGCAGGAGGAGTTCGAGACCAACCTGCCCAACATGGCAAAACCCTGTCTCTATTAAAAATACAAAAAATTAGTCGGGTGTGGTAATGCAAGCCTGTAATCCCAGCTACTAGGGAGGCTGAGGCAGAAGAATTGTTTGAATCTAGGAGGCGGAGGTTGCAGTGAGCCGAGATCGCACCACTGCACTCCAGCCTGGGCGACAGATTGAGATTCTGTCTCAACAAAAAAACCAAGAAACAAACAAAAAAGCATTTATTGAGCACCTGCTGTGTGCTGGGCCCCATGCTGGGCGCATGGACGGAGGGCAGTCCATGCAAGGACTACCCCCTACCCCTCCACAGAGGGACCTTCTAGCTGCTGGCTGTGCAGCCCAGGGGTGAGGGGAGACGGAAGACGCTGAGTTTGCTGGGGCAAGATTCTTAGATGGAAACTTACCAGGCCTGGGGAGGCAGGATGTGCAAAGGCCATGTGGCCAGGACACAGAGATGGCGGACTGGACAAGAGGCCAGGTGGGGGCGGGGTGCCTGGTCTGGGAGACCTGGAGCCACACCACTCGCCTGTTAGCAGAGGGTGGTGTGATGCAGTTTGCAGGGGTCTCCTACCCTTCTGTACCACCCCACCTCTCCTCTCCCTACCCCAGGCACCCAGCCACAAGAACCTAGAGCTGGGGTTGACTTAGGATGGACCCGCTTGAGGCTTTGGCTAAGGGCAGAGAGGGGCACACGTGGAGGATTGTGAGGGCTGGGTCTGTGCAGGAGCAGAGGTGGGCACACAGGGGCCCAGGACACACAGTCACATACAAAGACCCACCTCTAGAGATGCACAGAGACAGGGACCTGGTGGTCCCTGTGGTGTCCCTGCACCGGCAGACGCATACACCAGCGGCCTGTTTACCTCCCGACCCTCCCTCCGGCTGCCTCTGCGTCCCCCACGTCCCCCTCCCCCAACACACACAACAGCCGCCAAGCGGGTCCCCTTTCTCCGGGGTCCCCTTTCTCCGGCTCTTCAGCAAAGCAGTTGCTCGAGACTAATTGAATTTTCCGCCTGGGAAGGGCTGGGGAGTTGAGGGCGGGGAAGGCTGGGAAGAAGCTTGTTAACAGGTCTGGCCCTCCCCACACCCTCCAGGCCCCCTCCTTGGCACCCAACCCCGCCCCTCCCCACAGGGCCTCCTCTCTGCAGTGGGGGTGGGGTGGTCAGGGGCCCTGGTGGCCATGGAACAATGGACAGACAGGACCAGCTCCCACCCCGCCGGCGCTTGAGGGGCTGAGAAGGAGGCTAGCTGGGCTTCAGAGGACGCTAGAGTAACCCTCTGGGCCTCAATTTCCCCTCCTGACCCAGAGAATTGGGACTGGGGGGAGTCTCGGGTCATAAACCAGACTCCCCCGACAGTAGGTGTTTGGGGGGCCACCGCTTGACGTGTGGGAACCCAACCCACTGCCCACATAGCAAGACTGAGGGCTAGGCAGGCACAAGGCGGGGGCTGGGGGCTCAGCGAGGCTGCACTTGGTGATGGGGGATGAGGGGCCACTGTGCCAGCATTCACCCCCATGTGCCACTCCTGGCCCTGCCCATATTTACGGTTCTACACGTGCACACGCGTGTAGGGTAAGCATGATGGGAGGCTGATGGAGGAGCGGGCAGGTGATTCCCTGGCCACCCCTGTCTCCAGCCACCAGTCTCTCTCCTTTTCTGGTTTTTACAGATGGAATTTTGCTCTTGTCGCCCAGGCTGGAGTGCAGCATGTGATCTCGGCTCACTGCAGCCTCCACCTCCCAGGTTCAAGCAATTCTCCTGCCTCAGTCTCCCAAGTAGCTGCTGGGACTACAGGCATGTGCCACCATGCCCGGTTCATTTTTGTATTTTTTAGTAGAGGGGTTTCACCATGTTGTCCAGGCTGGTCTCGAACTCCTGACCTCAAGTGATCCTTCTGCCTCGGCCTCCCAAAGTGCTGGGATTACAGGCATGAGCCACCGTGCTCAGCCCCTCTCTCCTTTTCTCAACCCCAGTCCTCAATGCCACTTGGACCCCAGATGCTCAGATGTGACCCAGCCCCACCTGTTGGCAGCCCAGTGGCCCCTCAGAGGTGTGGTGGAGGGGATGGGGAGAGCCAGGGACTAGGGGGCAGATTTAGGATCAGGGATATGACAGCAGGAGGCCCTGACTGCTCCCCTGGGACATTTCCTTGTTAAATTACCCCTCAGGCCTCCCTGGGACTCCTGGGGGCCTCCCTTAGAGGGGTTGCAAATGCAGAACCTTGGCATCTGAGCTAAAGCCAGAGGGAAGTGACAAGGTAAGGATACCTGGGCCCTGGTGGCCGGCAGTGCTGGAGTCAGGCTTCCCTAAGTCCAGGGTCCAGCAACCCAAGTGTGGAGGGCCCAGAGCCGCACAGAGCACAGGACAGAGAGGGAAGGCGCAGCCAAGATCATCTGGAAGGGAGGGCAGCACTGTGCCCATGCCACAGAGGACAGGGAGTACACGGAGGGTCCTCCTCGAGACCAGGCTCCTGCAGACGGGAGGACTCCAGGTCCTGCCTGTCTTGTACATCCCTCGGACCCCACTGGATGTGAGCAGAGCCGGCCATAGAGTAGGGGTCTCCTGGAGCAGGACACTGGGGAGCCGTGACCAGCAGAGACCTGGCTGGGCCCACGGGGTGCTCCCTAGCTGCCCCTGCCCCACCTGCCCACCTCCCAGCTGACCAGTGGAATGCCCGGGGCACTGCCCGCTCCCTTTCTGCCCCCACCACTTCCTTGGGTCCTGGCCCACGAGACAGGCATACCTGATCCTGGAGGGCTTGTGCCAGGAGTCCCTGAGCCTCTCTGGCCTGCACCACTGGAGGTTATAGGAGGACCTCGAGGGGGCCACTGATGGGGCTCAGGGTGGGGCAGGGTGGGCTCCGGCACCAGTGACTGCCCCTGCCCTGCTGGGACCAGGGGTGGGACTTCTGTCCATTCCCCATCAGCCTCGTCCCAGCCCTCACCCCTGCACTCCCACCTGAGTGCCTGCTACAGACCCCAGGCAATGCTGGGTCACCACCCCCACCATACCTGTGTCCTGACCACACCTGTGTCCTGCTCCAGATCTAAGAATGACCCCACCTCAGCACTCTAGGGGGTAGATGGGGGAAGCAGGTTGTGCGGGCCAGCATGGGGTGGCTGTGTGGACTGCAGTCACCCCTAGTGGCCCCAAGAAGGGGAGGAGGTTCTGGGCCCAAGGCAGGGTGGGGGTAGGGGCAGGGCTCATCAGCACGGCAAGCCCCAGAGAGGGGCTGGATGTCCTGAGGGGAACTGAGGAAGGAGAGAGGGAGGGAGAGACAGAGATGAAGAGACAGAGAATGCTAAGATAGAACAGAAACAGACAGAGAGAGCAGGGGACACATCCAGGGCAGAGACACTGGGAGAGAGAGAGAGAAACAGGGAGAGAGAGACGGGAAGGACAGATGGGAAGGACAGAGACAGAGAAGCACAGAGAAGAGGGAGTGCAAGGGTGACCTGAGCCCCAGCCTCTGATTTGGGACCACAGGCCCTCCCTGATCCACCCCAGGCCCGCAGCCCCCCTGCTCTCCCAGCTGGGACGCTGAGGATGGGACTGTGATAAGCTCAGGCTGACTTGGCAGTCAGGACACGACGCTCCTCTTGGGGGCATTTTTTCCCCATCAAATCATCCTGGGCTTGGTCCAAGGCTCTCTCCCCAAGCCCTGGGGTGACAAACACTCCCCGGCAAGATGCCCTGTGGCCTTTGAGGGGCCTTTCCCACAGCCTCTCCTGGAACCCAGGGCGCGCGCCTATGCTGAGCTCAAGTGGGGCGGCAGGGAGCTCACGGGCATCAGTGAGTTCTGCGATCCCTGCCCCCACTGTCCAGTGAGTCCCTCCCATGACCACCTGTGGGCTGCGCCCCTCTGCCCTGGGGCTGTGCCTTGGACAACACCAACACAACAAACATCTACCAGCTCCAGAGACAGGGAACAGCCAGTGATGGCCTCTGTCCTCCAAGAGCCCCTCTGAGGGCATGGTGGCTGCAGCCAATGAAGCTGTTTATCTATTGGAAGGGAGGCAGTAACTGAGGCCTCCAGGAAGAAGCATGGGGGAGAGGAAGACTGACCAGACGGGTTGATTCCAACCTACAATATCTCCCCTCTGTAGTCCCCATAACTCTCTGATCCTCCCCTGCTTAGTATCCTGTCCCACATGGACAGATAGACAGACAGCTAGGCATGTGAGTGGATGGATAGATGGACAGAGGGGTAAATGGAAAGATGAATGGACAGAAGGACTGGTGGGTGGGTGGGTGAGTGGATGGATGGATGGATAGATGGATGGACAGAGGACTGCTGGGTGGGTGGGTGGGTGGATGAATGGATTGAAATATGGATTGAAGGATAGAGAGAATGACTGAGATTTGTTTGTTTGATTGTGAGATAGGAAGTATGTATTTATG
>CAUYLG010062745.1:0-25445 GCA_963573385.1 Cacajao melanocephalus | reverse complement strand
AGGCAGGCTTGGTGGTGAGGAAATCTCTGAGCAATTGCTTGTTCATAAAGGATTTTATTTCTCCTTCACTTGTGAAGCTTAGTTTGGCTGGATATGAAATTCTAGGTTGAAACTTCTTTTCTTTAAGGATGTTGAATATTGGCCCCCACTCTCTTCTGGCTTGGAGGGTTTCTGCCAAGAGATCCACTCTGAGTCTGATGGGCTTCCCTTTGTGGGTATCCCTACCTTTCTCTCTGGCTGTCCTTAGCATTTTTTTCCTTCATTTCAACCCTGGTGAATCTAATGATTATGTGTCTTGGGGTTGCTCTTCTTGAGAAATATCTTTGTGGTGTTCTCTGTATTTCCTGGACTTGAATATTGGCCTGCCTTGCTAGGTTAGGGAAGTTCTCCTGGATAATATCCTGAAGAGTGTGTTCCAGCTTGGATTCGTTCTCTCCATCACATTCCGGTACACCTATCAAATGTAGATTAGGTCTTTTCACATAATCCCATATTTCTTGGATGCTTTGTTCTTTTCACTCTTTTGTCTCTAATCTTGTCTTCTCATTTTATTTCATTGAGTTGATCTTCAGTCTCTGATATCCTTTCTTCTGCTTGGTCGATTCGGCTATTGAAACTTGTTTATGCTTCGCGACGTTCTCGTGTTGTTTTCGGCTCCATCAGTTCATTTATATTACTCTCTAAGCTGTTTATTCTCAATTAGCATTTCATCAAACCTTTTTTCAACATTCTTAGTTTCTTTGCATTGGGTTAGAACATGTTCTTTTAGCTCAGAGAAGTTTCTTATTACCCACCTTCTGAAGCCTGTTTCTGTCAATTCATCAGACTCATTCTCCATTCAGCCTTGTTCCCTTGCTGGTAAGGAGTTGTGATCCCTTGGAAGAGAAGAGGCTTTCTGGTTTTGGATGTTTTCATCCTTTTCACACTTGTTTCTTCCCATCTTTGTGGATTTATCTACCTGTGGTCTTTGTAGTTGTTGACTTTCAGATGGGGTCTCTGAGTGGACGTCGATGTCCTTTTTGTTGATGTTGAAGTAATTTCTTTCTGCTTTTTAGATTTTCTTCTAACAGTCAGGCCCCTCTGCTGTGGGACTGCTGGAGGTCCACTCCAGACCCTGCTTGCCTGGGGATCACCTGCAGCAGCCTCTGTGTTTTCACTGGGAACTGCAATCTAGAGCTCTTCCTTTTTGGCCATCTTTTCTGAATTCACAAATGATTTTTAAACTTCTTGCCCTACAGTGAGGGGCCCCCAGAAGCCACCTTTGCACTGTGTGATTCCTTCCCTCCTGCCATTGCCGATTGGGCCAGAATGGGTCGATCAGATGATATCTTCTGGAGTGAAAGAATTGGAATTAAGAATTTTTAACTTTCTTTGGTTTGGTTTTTCAAATGGAGGCGAAGTAAACCTAGGATTGGGAAGTAGCCATCGTGCATAGTTATGTAACCTGAGAAATGGCAGGATGAGAATGCTAGGAGATGAAACATATTTAAATAAACTGCTCAGCCTCCTGGAGGCTTCCGAGGCCTTAGTTCCAGTATCTTTTTGAGGCCAGATTACATTTCTGCATTTGGAGTTAATGAGCTATGTCTTCATCATTGTGATACATTCTTATTTTGCTTAATATAACTTTAATTAGCTTCCCTCACATACAGTTGAACAGACCTTTATCTTTTTTCTTTTAGCTCAAATAAGTAATATTTGGTACGCCTTTATCTGTCTCCTATTAGCTCTGCATATTTTACTTCTAGAAGATACTCCAAAATGGAATTTCTCTTTCTCCCATTTGCCACAAACCACTCTTTCCATTTACAATGATTATTTAAAACAAAACAGAACCATTTGTACACAAGAATGAACATGTCCAATTTGGGTTTGACTTCCAAGAATATTAAACTTAATATTAATCTTTTGATTAATTAATGTCTAAAATTAATCTTTTGATGTTCTATTTGTATATAGTTGAACAAAAGTATTTTTATATCTGCTTTTCAAAAAGGGCATAGGAAGGAAGGCAACAGTCTTGGAGCTTGATTATATTTGGTTCTCCTTGTATGGCTTTCTGTTCATGTTTTCTAAGCTCATTTTGCGTATCTTTGCTTTTCATAATCACAGAAATTGTACTTAGATTTACATTGTCTGATGCCTGCCAAGTCCAGGTTCTGTTCTCTGAGAATTGTCAGAGAACAATTTTGAAGCATCCTATAACTTTGCTGCTCTGATCACAGCTTTTTAGATTAATGGACTCTTGACTCAAACTGGATGTATTTGGATTCTGTCTCCGAGAGACTTCGTATGATACGATAGGGATGTTTGTTAGTTGGAGCTGGGTGTTAAAGTTGAAAGGTCATATCAAACTGGGGCTCTGTACCTAGAGCAGCTGTGATCCAATAGCATCTTGGAGCTAGGAATGCCTGTATTCATAGAATATTTTAAAAGGCTGTACATAGAGAATCTGAAATGAGCTATGCTATATAATAAATAATTTGCTTAGTCTTTGTCTCAGGCTCCTGGGACAGAGCTTGTAAAGCTCTTGGAATTTCCCAAGTTACAGAGGTGTTGAGTCCTTTTCTACACACCTGAGTTTATGCTGATGAAATGGCTTAAGATCAGTACTCCAATTGCTTCAGATCGGGGCTGGCTACCAGAAAGACCAACTACATGATTGAAAGGTGACAACCTTGAGCCAGTCTGACCTCTTGGGAGGGGAGAAAGGCTGGAGATTGATTGAATTGAATTACATGGCCAATAATTTATCAATCATGCCTACATAATGAAACCCTAATTGAAACTCTGAACACCAAGGCTCAGGAAAGGTTCCTGACAAATGAACATATCAATGTGCTGGGAGGTTGACCTGTCCTGCCCATGGGAAGAGAACATGGATGCTCTGTGTTGGGGACCCTCCCAGGCTTTGCTCTGTGTGTCTCTTCATTTGGCTGGTCCTGATCTGTATCCTTTATAATAATAAAACTTTAATCATAAGTACAGCACTTTCCTAAGATCTGTGACTTGGTTTAGAAAATAATCAAACCTGAAGGGTTTGTGAGAACGCCCAAATTTGTAGTCAGTCAAACTGCAGGTGGCCTGGGGAGCCCTGATGTTCAGCTTGAGTCTCAAGTGAGAGTAGTCTTGTGGAGGACTGAGCCCTTAACTTGTAGGGTGTTTGCTAACTTCAGCTAGTTAGTGCCAGAATAAAAATTGCAGCATACCAGTTGGTGCCATATAAACTATAATATAGGTCTAGAGAATCAGGAAGAGAAATTTCAAGTTCTAATGTTCTCCCTTCAGAGTAGAAATTAATTTCTACAATAAAACTCTCCAAATAAAGATTTTTGGAGGGAAACATGATTTTCCTACTCTACTGTCTTATAAAACTTCAATCATGGCAATTAGAGTTTACAGGTCTCCAGTTTTCCTCCAATTCATATTTTGACTTTAAAGTCTTAGTGGTTCTTTGTTCAAGCCCAAATTAATCACATTGTTAGAACATGAGGGCAGCAATGGACCCACAGGATCATCTGGCTAATTCCTTATGTTTTCACCAATGAGGAATCTAAGGAACAGAGAAGTGAGTCGCCTGGCACAGAATCATATTAATAATTACTGGTAGAATCTGGATTCAAATTATCTTATTTTTTAATTCAACAAATGTACTCTCACTTTTCAGCAACATCTGTTACTAAAGCTTTGGTTTTTTTTTCAGTGTTATAAATGAAAGTGAACTTTGCCGTTATAAAATTTTTATAGAAAAGGATGTGGCTGTGAGTTGACACTGAATCTCACCAGGGAAGCTGCTTCCCATGTGAAGCTGCCTCACTTGTGTCTTCCTTTGAGGTCTGGTGTTGAGGTAAAATATTAACTGCTTTAAATAAATGAATTCTTAATAGAAATTGAATTCTTTTTCCATAACTTTGCTTTTTTGGGTGGCTTTGTTTTTTGGCGAATCTTTGCAAACATTCATTTTTTTGTGAGTGAAAATATCTATTTAGCTCTTTCTTTCTGCTGTCTGTGGATATCCTGAAAGAGGAGAGATTTTATTCTATTTTTAGTATAAGGCACTGAGGTATATTTTACATACAGTAAAATTCAGTCCTTTAGATGTATGGTTCAACGAGTTTTGACATACATAGTTTTGTAATGCCACATCAATCAAGTTATAGAATAGTTTCATTACTTACAAAAGTTCTCTTATGTCCTTTGTAGTCTATACCACCTTCCTACCCCAATTTTCAGATAAACAAAAACAGAGACTTTATTCCAAAATTACCAGAGGAATGTCTGAGGACATAATTCAGAAATCAAGAAATATCTAGGATGTTCATTATTATTTCTATTTTTAATTTCTTTAATAACTTTAAACACATTTAATTTACAAACTCGATTAGTTGTATCATGCATAATCTTTAGGTTGTGAAGATTTCCCTTTTTTTGGTATGCTGTCTCTTCCTCGTGGTGATTCATTTCCCTGTGTGATTTGCAATTTTCTATTGTGAGCTCATCTTTTCACTGTTGTTTCGATTGTGTTGCTGGTGTCTGAGTCACCAGTGATCTGAAAGCACCCCTGGAAAGTGGTATTATTTACTTCTGTCAGTGTTCTAGATGTTTAATCAGTTCCAGACCAGTTTCCTTATGTTAATTTCTTGGCTTAAAAGTTCTGCCTCATGAAGAAAGGATAACTTTGATTCTACATCTGCATGGAGGGCAAGTGTGGGTTTCTAAATTGCTTTCCGAAAACTTTATATTTTCCCATCCAGAAGGCAAGTTTCCTTGACACTTTGCCTCCACAGGGGCAGAATCTTTCTAGTTTCTCTTTCATGAATTGGCTGCTTGGACCTGGTTTCTGGTCCCCTGCAAGAGTCCTAGTTCTAACATCACTCTCCCCACCCTGAACGCAATTCAGCCAAGATACTAACATTCAAGCTCTTATCCTCTAGATCCTACATTTGAGTCCAGTATCACTGTGCACTGTCCGAGCATCAGATAAAGCTAACACTTTTAAGCCATGTCTAGAACCTTTGTCTTAATAGTTGATAATAGGAAGTTGGCCCATATTGGCTCCTTATAACATGTATTTAGCCATGTCCTTGATAATTTTTCTTCAGTGAATCGTATTTTCTAAATAGTTTTTCACACATTTTAAAGCATTTTACTCTTCTTTTTCTTATATATTTGATTGCCAATATCAAATAATCTGCTGTTTTTCCCTGTTTTTAACTTGTCTCAGTGGATTGACATATAATTCTGGCTGGTTAGTTGTCAGTTACAGACAGTTTTAATTTCCACACATTTTCATTTAGATTAAAAGACGTTAGGTCTAATATTGGGCTTCTTCATTTTATCTTGCATTTTAGAAATTGCAGACTATCTATTTGCTAGAGATTCTCTTTTGATCTTTGCTTTTATTTGTTGCTTTCCCTCCTGCCTGCTGAGGCAGGCAGTGAAATGTATTAATTTTAGATTAATATTACCACAGTGAAATGTATTCTTCAAAGATTACTGCTAAAGTTAATTTGTCTACTCTCATTACTTAATCTTCAGCACGGTCTGTGTGCTCTCTCATTTACAGCAGCCCACATTTTATTGTTGCATCTTACGTGATGCCTGCACATACTTTTATGCTTTGATTATATGAGAAATTGAAGACTTTAAAAGAATTTACTTCTTAGTGTTCCCGCAAGATTGTCAGATTGTAGAATGGAATTCACGTTTTTGTTTAATTTCAGCTGGCAGTCGAGGGCCAGGCAATTGACATACTACTGAAAGAGAATTAGAACAACCTGCCTGAAGTTAAAGTCCCTTAGTTAATGGATAAGTCACCACCACACAGTTTTTTAATAGGCAGAAATTACAAGTCACACTGCAGACCGTTTATATTTCCATCCTGCGTTATATCCATAGTTCATGTAAAATATGAAGCTAAGTTGGCAGGGCTCTGTGTATCCAAATTGAAGATCCATTATTTGGCAAAAGACTATGCCGATGGTATGCATGATGCCATGAAATAGCCCTTTATAGTTGGTACTGTTTTTCTAGGGCTGCTTTTTCTCTTTATGCAAGGTGGGACTATGCTTTCCAAATAAAACTCAGGATTCACTGACTTACAGAATTGTAGCTTTGAGAACCATGCTCAAACATTGTCAAAAAATCCTAGAGCAAGTACCTTTTTAAATGATCTGTTGTGTTCTTTTCACTTTCCATTCTCTTTTGATGCATGCTGCTGCTACTGCTTGCTGTTAAATGGCTGCTGGTTTCACTTCTAATGCTAGGTGTTTACCAGATGGGTGCAGTTATGAGTTAACTGAGGTAAAAGCTAGGTCATTTGAAAAAAATATGACTTTTGTGAAAGCTAAATCACAGAGAAACTGTCAGATATAAAAACAGAGATAAACTATCCATTAAAAAACTTATTTTAATAGAAATATATTACAATAAAGAGAATTAATTCCAGTCTGTTTTAGAGTCCATTCTCTTAATTATATTGTTAAGCAACAAAATGGGGAAGGAAGCAAACTTAAGTTGAACTTTCTGAGCCTCAGTTTCATTTTCTGTGAAATAAGGATAGTAATATCTCATCAAATTTCTATGAGGATTAAATTAGATAACGTATATAAAATGCAAAAGACAATCTATAAACGTTTACTTTTTTCCTGCTGTTCATCTAACCCAAATTTGCAGTGGAGGTGATTAGGTATTTAGATTTCAAATAACTGAGTTGTGATGTCAGCAAAATTAAAATTAAACAGACTGAACTTCCAGATGTATCCAAATGTCAATGAAGCGAATATTTAAGCAGAGATCTATTGGACTGCACTGTAACTCCATAAGCCTGGAATAATTGAGAATTGACTGTAAACTGAGAATCATATTATATTCTGCAGTATGACCTTGCATTAACAGGGAACAATTCAAGGTCATTCTGCAGTATGACCAGTATGACCTTGCATTAACAGAGAACAATTCAAGGTTTGGAGGTAAGTGAACAATTCAAGGTTTGGAGGTAAGTGAAATAGCCTGGTGCCTGTAATATTTCAGGAGGAAATGCAACAATATAACAAGCAACACAAGTACTGGTATTAATTGAGAAAGGTCTCATTTATCTCTCTGGAAAATTTCTCCCTTCAAATGCCACTTATCACCAGAGTGCGGATTCTGTGATGTATTTAGTGATCATTCAATTATCTCCAGTACTTGCTCTCCATCCTGGTCGTATGATACAGACTGTCCTGCATTTTCAGTTGTTCCAGGCTGTAGCCACATCTCGGTTATGTACAGCAATAGGCATTATGGAGTTACTGCAAATCAAACTTCCCAGGTAATACCAAATCTCATTTAACTTTCATATCTATCCGTTACCAGACTTCTTATTAGAGAACCAAAAAGGGTGGAGTGGGGGAGCTGAGTGAATTTCTGAGCCTGCTGGAGTTGATAACTCTTGGTGTCATGGCCCCCGTATTACTAGCCATAGATAGTGATAATTTTAAAAGTTATCCCTCTAACCTTAGATACAGATTATCTATTGCTACGTAGCAAGCAACCTTGAAACATATGGCTTAGAATAACAATTTGTGATTATACCTCACAGTTCTGTGGCTTAACTGGTCTCAGTGTGGCATCTCTTTTGTAGTTGAAGTCAAATAGAGGCTAAGGCTACATTCGTCTAAAGGTTCAATTGAGTTGGAATGTCACATGGCTGGCAGTTGATGATGACTATTTCCTAGGAGCTCTGCTGGGGCTACATGCCTCAACACTTTCCCATAACATTTTCATGTGGTTGAGACCTCTCATATGGTAAGAGTCCTCAGAGGGAGCATCCCAAGAGTGATCTCTTTAAAAGGCTCAAGTAGAAACTCTAAGGTGTTTTTACAATCTGGTCTCAGATGTCTGAGTGTCACTTCTGTCATATTCTATTGGTTCAACAAGCCACTAAAGCCAAGCCCAGAGTAAGGGAATAAGACTCTACTTCTTGATGAGGAAATGTCAAAGTCATATTGCAGAACAGCATATTGGATGGGAGATATTATGGTGGGCATTTTTGGAAGATACAATCTGCCATACCCAGTTTGTCTACTCCTGTTCCAGATGACAACAGAACTCACCTGTATCCAGAACACTCCTGGGCTCCAGCTAGTTTAATTACTTTCTGCATTTACTGGTCAACTCAGAATAATTCATAATTAGTAAAATGTATAGAAGAAATCAGAAAGAATCAATTTTCTTAACATACCTTGATTCTTTCACAAATCAGACATTCTTGCGTTCTTACTCTCAGCGCCAGTGTTTTGCTCAATATGATATTCACAATTCTATATTCATGTGTACTTTGGCCACTGAAGTCCTGTTTTTTCTTCACCTCTGCTTTGACCTTTTCATGTTTCAAATGCTTGACTTGCTCCTGATCTCTGGTACCCAAGACTTTCATCACCTCCGCTTTCAAAGTTTGGCCTCCAGGCTTTTGGACTATGTCTGACAACTGTTAGCTTAGGTTCCACAACTACTGTCTTTACCTCTTGACTTACAGATAATTGGTGCTAATGCAGAAAAAACCTGAATGTTAGGTTTTCCTATCTTGATCCCACTTCTACCCAGTTTGTTTTACATTTTAATTTTATTAACTTGGTCCCATTGGTGTTTCCTTCTCATCAGGATAGAGGTATATTTATACCTAAAATCTGAATTTTTCCCCTTTGCAGTAAAAAACAAAGAATCCCTGCCATATACCCTTTTGTATAAGAGCCCTAAGACTTTCCAGTGTCTTCAGTCTTTGACATCTCCTATATTATTAGGCTATGATTCTCCATAAAGGCTGAGTATTCCTGTAATTTAATTCAGGAGGTATATTTGCTCTAGTCTCAATCATTTAGTATGTTTTTGCAGGGATTCAGCAAAAGCCTCTTTCATTTATTTAATATATTGAAGGGAATACTTTTAAAAAGAAAGATGCGGGAAAATCCAAGAGTTTGAATAAGTGTTTTAACGGACTGAAAATAACTGAAAATGGAACATAATTGGATTAAATGATAAGAATCTGTAACCTCTCTAATTTTGGCAAGGGATGATAGTTAAAATGTATTAGTAATTGGTAATTGGAGACTAGATTACTTTTCCTATGAATTGAAAATTGTATAGAATGTATATTTTCCAATTTTGGAAAATTTGAAACATTTCAAGTTGTTGCGTAACAGTTTTCTTGACCTTATTTCAACTCCTAAATTCAATTTGAAAGTTTTTTATTGATCATTTGTCATGTCTTAGGCCACTGTAGGTGTGTATTACTATGTAGGTAAGGGATATCATTAATAGATCAACAATCCTTGCCCTCAGTGATTTTCAGCTCAGCAGAAGAGATAACACACTCACCCAAATAGCCAGCATGCAAGCCCTGTGTGATGTTTGCTATTGAGAAGTGTATTTTTTTTTATGTACTTTTTGATTTGTGCCTTGAGAAACAGGCTGTAATGTGCCAGGGGGTACTGGGAAGTTAAAAGGGCATTCTAAACAGAAAAATCCATCTGGGATAAAAGTATAGAGGCAGGTCCACAAAGCTTTTTTTAGGGAAATAATGATTAGATGAGTTTTGACAGGATAGAAGGTATAGTTGGGCAAATAATGAGCTGCAATATTACGGAAGTAAGTTTGATGGCTTTGAATGCCTTAAATGGGAGCATCTGTATTATTCTGCAGGCCATAAGGGTACCTTTCCCTACTAATTTATAGGGGCAGGTTTGCAATATACCATGTGATACACAGATATCTCTGTTTCTGAGTTTTCTATTTCATTGGTACATTTTTCCATTTATGCATCAACACTACACCATTTTAACTACTAAAGCTTAATAATGTCTTTATATGAACTTATTATTTCATATAAAAGACGTTATGTTATTTCTTGACCATGGGAAAAATGTGCCTATAAAATTGTAGGAGATTAGGGTTTTCTTTTGTTAAATATTAAAATAAATTAATTCAGTTTTTCCAGTTGATTTGGGAATTCGATTTTCTTGAGCCATTTTTTTTTTGAAAGAAAGAAAAAGAGAGGAAAGAAAGTGAGAGTGAAAGAATGAAAGAAAAAGAATGTATGAGAGAAAGAAAGAGGAAGAAAAAGAGGGAGAGAGAACAGGATTCTTGTTCTACTGCCCAGACTAGTATGCAGTCTAAAAATGGGTATTAAAAACCTCTATTATGCTATATTATTCTCTTTTCTACCCTCCTTCCGGAAAAGAACGAAAGAGTGTGGCTCGTGGCCCAGGCATATGCCGATGATCTTCATGGGCGAGACCCTACTAAGCCCACCGGAGCCGCTGCCGTTCCCCAGGAAGAGCCTTCCTGGGAGGACCAACCCACAGACCCCGGTCGGGCATCCCGTAAACATATGATTACTTGCCTTATTGCAGGCCTTAACAAGGCTGCCCATAGGGCGTAAATTTTGAAAAACTTAAAGTTCCCAAAAGGCAGATAAAAATCCTGCCCAATTCCTTTCCCACCTTACAGAGGCTCTCCAAAAATATACTCACATCAACCCTGCCTCCTGAGAAGGAACTATTGTTCTTAATACCCATTTTAACTCCCAATCTGCTGCCAATATCTGGCGCAAACTTAAAAAGGCTGAAGATGGCCCTCAAACCCCACAGCAAGACTTCCTTAACCTGGTTTTCAACGTCTTCAATAACAGAAATAAGCAGAGTAAGTTAGATAAAGTCCAAAGAGATTGTGCTAAACACCAGCCTTTAGCTGCGGCTGTCAGCCTAGCCATAGTACCCAAGGGCACAAAAGACCCTATAGCAGTGGCCCTCCTGGGCCTTGCTTTAAGTGCAGCAAAAAAGGTCACCAGGCGAGGACGTGGCCTAACCCAAGAGTGCCAAAAAGCCCTTGCCCAGTCTGCCGGCAGACAGGCCACTGGAAGTCTGACTCCTCTCAACAGATGGACAGAAAAGCCTGCACCTCAGAGTCACCATCGGCTCAGCAAGACAAAAAGTGAAGAATCACTTGCACTCCCGCAGCTGCTCGGCCTAGCTGCTGAAGACTGCTGAGGCTAAGGGCCCCTAGACCCATCTGCCATCACTGCATCAGAGTCCAGGGTAACTCTGCTAGCAGCAGGCAAGCTGATCTCTTTTTTAGTCAATACCAGGGCCACGTACTCAGCTTTGCCTGAATTCTCAGGACCCACTCATCCCTCTCAGGTCTCAGCTGTGGGGGTTGGCGGACTCATCTCATGCCCACGTGCCACCAGACCCCTTACTTGTTCCCTATTTGATACTTTTTCTCACACTCTTTCCTAATCATGCCTCATTGCCCTACCCCAATCTAGGCAAAACTGCCTAACTAAATTCAAAGCTTCCATCACCTTTTTCTGTTCCCCACAGCCACATTCTTTCCTGCTTCTCTCTGCCACCACGCCAGCCCTCGACCCCACCCCAAGATATCCACTCCCCACTTCTCTTGTTAATCCTGTAGTGTGGGATAGCACTACCCCTTCTCTAGCCGCTCACCATGACTCCATCAAAATCCAGCTAAAAGACCCCTCCAAATTTCCTAATGTCTCTCAGTATCCTATTTCATTAACACACCTAAAAGGCTTACAATCATTGTAAACAGACTCCTCTTGCAAGGCCACCTTAGGCTGACTCATTCTCCATACAATACCCCTACACTCCTTGTCACAAAGGCTGGTGGCTCAAATCGGCTAGTCCAAGATCTCCGGGCTATCAGTCAGGTGGACCTTCCCATCCATCAGGTAGTTCCCAACCCCTATACACTCCTTTCCCTCATCCCTCCAGACACAACCTGTTATACTGTGATAGACCTAAAAGGTGCCTTTTTTACATTCCTCTTCACGCTGACTCCCAAGATCTCTTTGCTTTCACTTGGACTGACCCTGAAACCCTCCAGTCACGACAACGTACTTGGACAGCCCTCCCCCAAGGCATTAAAGATGATAGTCACAATTTCTTTGGGCAAGCTCTAGCTCAAAATGTCACCTCTCTAAACCTGTCCCCTAGCCGGCTCCTTCTCCTCTGGAGCCCCTCCCTAGAGGACTCTCAAACTCATACTATTACCCTTCTAAACTTTCCTGCTAATAAAGGATATAGGGTTTCCCCTTCCAAAGCACAACTCTCCATTCCAACAGTAACGTACTTAGGGGTCCAGCTCTCCCACCGGGGCCCGAGCCATGACCTTGGCACGGGCAGCACTAATAGACAGCCTACCTCTACCCACCTCTAAGGGTGAAATCCTCTCTTTCCTAGGACTAGCAGGCTTCTTCAGAATATGGATTCCCAATTTTTGCCCTCCTAGCCCACCCCCTCTACGAAGCAGCTAAAGTCCCTGTCAACGAGTCCCTAAACTCTTTACACAACATAATCCCTAGCTCCCACAAACTTAAAGCTGCCCTTGTAACTGCTCCTGCTCTGTCTTTGCCTGACATCTCTCAGCCCTTCATTCTCTACACAGCCAAAAACCGTGGAATAGCCTTTGGTGTCCTTGGCCAACAAAAGAAGTCCTCCTTCCTTCACACCCACAGCTTATCTATCTAAACAATTAGACACCTCCCAAGGGTGGCTGACCTGCCTTAGACCCTAGCAGTAGCCGCCACCCTAGCCTTAGAAAGCAAGAAACTAACATTCAGTCAAGACACCACAGTCCACAGCCCACACAATCTACAAGATCTCCTCTCCTCCTGAGCACTAAGCACATTTTCTCCTTCTCGTATCCAACTACCCCATGCCCTCTTTCTTGAAAACCCTGAGTTCTGCCTCTCCAAAAGTGCTCCCCTCAATCCTGCATCTCTACTTCCAGTATCTTCCTCCTCTCCCACCCACTCCTGTACTGAAATCCTTGATCACCTACAGCCTCGCTTCCCTAGTATCTCCCCTGAACCTCTCACCTATCCTGACAACCAGTTATTTATTAGATGGCTCCTCCTCTAAGTCAGTCAACTCCCATAAAATCGCAGGGTATGCAGTCATCTCCCTTGACCGAGTAATTAAAGCCAAACCCCTACCCACAGGGACCTCCTTCCCAAAAGGCAGAACTTAGAGCTCTCACCAGGGCCCTAACCCTCTACAAAGGCAAACAAGTCCACATTTTTACTGACTCCAAATATGCCTATCACCTTTTCTATTCACACGCTGCCACCTGGCAAGAGAGAGGATTTCTTACTGCCAAAGGAACCCCCGTTACAAACGGCCCCCTTATTTACCAACTCCTCCAAGCTGCATAGCTCCCGGCTAAGGCAGGAGTTATACACTGTCAAAAACACCAAACAGGGTCAGATGAGATCTCAAGAGGAAACAGAAAGAGGCAGCAAAAGAAGCCTCCCTTTCTTCTGCCCCTGCCCCCCTCCTCCTCATCACTCCCACAATCCAACCCCAATATTCCCCCACTGAAAAAGCGTCACCGCTACAACAAGGGGCCTCCTTCCAGGGGGACTGAATAGGCAAAGATCAAAAACACATCATCTTCCAAGCACAAACCAAAGAAATTCTAACACCTCTTCACCAGTCCTTCCATATCGGTGCGCGTCCCTTGTACCTTCTCCTTCACCCTTACTTCTCTTCCCCCCATCTATTTATTTCACTGAAAGACATAACCTCCAACTGTCATATATGCTCTGCCACTTCCTCCCAAGGGGCCCTCCGCTCTCTTCCTGTCCCTACATATCAGCTGAGAGGAACACTCCCAGGGGAAGACTGGCAAATGAACTTTACCCATATGCCTCCAGTTAAAAAAACTAAGTTTCTTCTTACTCTTACGGATACCTTCTGTGGGTGGGTAGAAGCGTTTCCCACCTCCTCAGAAACAGCTGCAGTAGTCTCCCAAATTCTTTTAATAGAAATCATTCCTAGATATTTCTTCCATGCTCCATGCCATCAGACATTGGCCCTAGCTTCATCTCTCCCACAAGTCTCTCTGTCGGTCCCTCGGCATCCAGTGGCGCCTCCATATCCCATACCAGCCCCACTCATCAGGAAAAGTTGAAAAGGAAAATGGGATCCTTAAAACTCAGTTAACCAAACTCACTCTAGAAATCCAGAAACCCTGGACCTCTCTTCTGCCCACAGCCCTGTCCCGTATCAGAGCCAGCCCAAAACTACCCTCCCCTTCCTCAGCCCATTGGAGTTAATGTATGGATGCCCTTTTCTCTTACAAAACACATGCCCTTCTAACTCTCAGCTAGGAGAATACCTCCCAACACTTTCCCTCATCTGCCATCTCCTCCGTGAACAAGCAGACCAAGCCCTCCCACAGACCCACAACAGCCCCACCAACCAAACCCTCCTACCAGGAGAACGTCTTCTTAAAAACTCTTAACTCAGCAAGCCTTAAACCAAAGTGGGAAGGTCCCTTTCAGGTTCTTCTCACAATCCCCACTGCAGCTAAATTATCAGGACATGTGTCTTGGTACCGTCTCTCCAGATTTAAAAAAGCTCCTGATGTGCCCACTAACCCGCCAGCTCCATCCTCCGCCGATTCTCCAGTACTCTTCTCAGCTCAGCCAAACTCCGCCTCACGCCTGTTCCCGAGGACAACCCGCTGCTGTCTCCCTCCTCTTTACTCCCCAAATCCCTAAAGAAATGTAAATGCCCTGCCCCTGCCTATACTGCCGCTTTACCCTCTTCCTCTACTCTGTCTGCAAAGACATCTCCTGGTTTTACCCCCAAGCTCCCACTCTTAACTCTCTTTTGGAGTGGATAAATGACCTATTTTTCCAAGGCACTCTGTGTGACTTCTCCCCAGATGAAACGCAGCTGTTTACCTTTCTACTCACTCTTTGCCTGTCTATCCCTCCTACTCCTGTGGCTGCCCTGCACCTTCGCACCTCCCCCGCTTCCTCTCATCCCTAACTACCTCTACAAAACCCTCAGCTTAACCCATTCACTGCTGAACCAATCCAACCCAACCCTAGCAAAAGACTGCTGGCCATGCCTCTCCCTGTCAGCCACCACATATACTGCCACTCCTGCCCCTGCAAAAACACGGGTTTTCACCAAATTAACCTATCATCCCCAATATGGAAATATAAGCCTCTCTCAGCCCTTAAACATGCAGTCATTAGCCAGGTTTCCCATCTCTAAAACAACCAAAAATACTTTAACAGAATGCACAGTACAACTTCTGCGTTCCTATATTTCCAATCCCACCCAACATACAAATAATAATAACAAGCCCATACACGGCCCCATAACCATAAATGCAGAGTTAACTCTCCAAGCCCTAGTTTGCTTTCAAGGCAATCTATCTTCAGGTCTACTTCTGGGGCACCTACTGCCCCATCAGCGCAATTATACTTTACAGCTTCAGGCCCCAACCAACTATCAAAACTTTCAGGTCTTCCAGGCTGCTCCATTTAGGCAGCCTGTCTGCTTTTCAGGAGCCCCTAAAGTCGTTAGTAGGTCTCTGCTTAATAAACAATCAGGATTTCGCAATGGAAGGCATAACTATACACGCATGGACCCCTTGCAGTGCAGCCCCCACCCCTGAAAAATGCCTCCTTATACCCACATTTAACCAACCTTCTGAATGAATCTTAGTAGATACAAAATGATTCTTTCTTCAGTGGGAAAACAAAACACGGAGCCACTCACCTTTCCCCACTAACCCCTTTGCAGCCGCTTACTGGAGCCGCCCTAGCTAGCACCCTGAGAGCGTGGGAAAAGAAGAACAATAATCTCACACACATCTTTTAACATACACAACCAGTTCTGTCTGCCCAGCCAAGGTATATTTTTCATGTGTGGGGCCTCAACTTACCTATGCCTCCCCACTAATTGGACTGGCACCTGCACCCTAGTCTTTCTAAGCCCCCAGATAGGCATTGCACTAGGGAACCAAAACTTACCAGTCCCCATCAAAGCTCAAGTGTGCCAGCGCTGAGCCGCGCAGCTGATACCCCTACTAATCGGATTTGGAATTACTGCAGCCACAGGAACAGGAATAGCAGATCTGTCCACCTCCCTGTCCTACTATCACACCCTCTCCAAAGACCTCTCAGACAATCAGCAAGACAGCAGAATCCAGTCTTACTCTTCAGTCCCAAATAGACTCTCCAGCAGCAGTTACACTACAAAACTGTGAAGCTTTAAACCTCTTCACTGCTGAAAAAGGAGGACTGTGTACCTTTTTAGGGGAAAAATGTAGTCAGGACTAGTACAAGATGCAGCTCAATGGTTAAACAAAAAAGCTTCTAAAATCAGGCAGCACCTCTTGAACTCTTGGCCTAATTTTGGAGTTGGGCACCCTGGCTCCTCCCACTAGCTGGACCTCTTGTTTCTATTCTTCTCCTTCTAGCATTTGGCCCCTACCTCTTATAACTTCTCACCCAGTTCTTACAGGACCGTGTTAAAGCTTTCACCAATGAAACAATACAAAATATAATGCTGTTTCAAGAATACCGACAGTTCCAGGAACAGCAATCCCTACGATCTAGCCTCTCCCCATACATCACCACTATCCAGCAAGAAGCAGCCAGACAAGAATGGCGCCCCTCCTCTATTACCTGTTAAGAGGCGAAAATGTTAGGAATAAGCTGCCCCCTCTGATTGTTATGGAGCAGCCCAGCAGGTTCATAAAACTGGCTTGCCTGACTTTGGTCTATTCTCCTTTCTCGTGGCTACCCTTACAGTTTTCTTATTTGATGAGTCCAGATTTAGGCAGATAAGGGAACTTTAGAAATCAGCTTCATCCAGTGCTTTGGGAGAGACAAAGTATTGAGAGACAGGAGTGGGGGGCACGGGTAGGGGGTGGTCAGAGAGACCTTGAGCCTTCGTCTTAAAATCAGAATGTAAAAGCACCACATTTTGTTGTATTGGTTCCCGAATTCTAACTCCAGCCAAGAGTCAGTGTGTCTCTGTGCAAAATCCTCTCTTGAGAGATAATGTATTTTTTTCTTTAATCATATGTGTTAAGTGTAACACTTGGTAATCCATATATATATATATGATACACACATATATATATGTGTATCATATAATATACACATATATATCATATGTATATAATTTACATACACACTCAACTCTGATGTATTAGAAAATGACCCATTAACAGAGCTATTATCTGTATCATCTCCACTTTATCATCCCAACTTTTTCTGAATACAAAAGAAAATCTTCCTTGTCCAGTATCTAGTAAAAGAGTAAAGAATGTATGTGTTAGCTGGTCTTCAATCTTCACCTTGTAAGTCAGGCTTGTCATTTATGTTATTCCAGCGGCCTTAAATCTTCCAGCAGCAAACTCAGACACGTCTCCATGGGATTTGGGAGCAGCAGGTCTCTAGCTTACACTTGGTTAGTTTGTTTGTTTGTTTTCCCAGATAGCGATGCTAGAATGATTTCCTCCAACAGGAGGATACAGAGGTAGAAGTAGGCAGTGAAAAGGACATAAGACAGACATATATATAGTATGTTGGAAAACACATAATGCCCATTCACACTAACTGCAGGAACTCGGCACTCTGGCCAGTAATGGGAATAACTAGAGCATAGCGTATGGCTTTGGCCAATCCTTAGCAAATCATTCACAGATCAACTGTCATGTGCAACATGGTGTGCTTCTGCTGAGGGAACTTAGAAGATAACTGAGGCATGGCTACTGTCCTCATTTAATGAGCCATCTAGTAAGGAAACAACACGGTCTTTAAGAATCATTACCTTAAGGTTCATAAGAATTCAAACAGCAACATGTGTAAGGCACTTGGCCAGCCACTGCAGGAATCCTGGCTGTCTTAGTTCAGAGTCACTCTAATCAGCTTAAAGGAGGGAAACAACCTCCAACCAGCAGCTGTGGCCTCTGTCTCTGTGCCTGTGCTGGCAATTTTATGAGTTCACCAGACACAAGCGTCTCTCATTGTTGTCTTCACTCTCATTCAACTCCTGGATGTGTTCACGTCAAACCAGCCTGGCCCTCATGTCTCCTGATGGCAACCTACCATACAGCTATGTACCCATAGGATTGTTTAAAAGCCTGAATCAATGGAGAATTGATAAGCCATTCAACATTTAATATTGTGACAACTGCCTAGTTATTTGGGTCTTCACATCACAGTATAGCCAAAAGTAAATTCTGGATGATGAGTAAAATAAGAGAAAAAGAAAAACCATGAGAAAACTTGTATACATAAAAACAATAGAAAAAGTCAGAAAATATCAATTACTTTGACTACATACAAATTAGACATTTGCTTATCAAATAAAATGAAAACTTTAAAAAACAATTTTAAGGCATGATAGAGAAATCTCAAAATCTTTAACATCCATAACATAGGCAGCTGTTGATGCAGAGGCTGATTTGCTGCTGGCCTGCAGAGGCTAAGCAAACCTTTTTGGGATGGGCCACCCAGTAGCACACGGGAAGCCCACGCACACCACACACTCTGCAAGGATGAGGGAGGATAAATTCTCTAGAGTAAAGACATTGCCATCAGACCTTTCCTTTGAGATTCAGAGCCACTGGCCAGCCAATAGCTTGATCTCCATCACCCCCAGGCCACCCCACATACAGCAATATTTTAAGGGATTCAATAGTAACAAGACTCTTCTCATCATCTAGGTGGTCCATTGCCTCTGGAATCCCTCCTGATCTGGCTGACCCTGTTTCATGAGTTTTGGGGAGAGCAGCTGCAGTGTGCAATATGAAGACCCAATCTCTAGAACTGAACCCCTGGGAGAAAGCTACACGCATGGCCAGGAGGCACTCTCTTCTTCTGCACCCTGAGAATCTTGTGGCAAAGTGGGGGTGACTGGTGACCCCTCAAACTCTATAATGCTTCCTGCAGGTGGGCAGCCACCCTCACCCAGCGTATTAGTCCATTTTCATGCTGCCGATAAAGACATACCCCGGACTCCGCAATTTACAAAAGAAAGAGGTTTAATGGACTTACAGTTTCACATGCCTAGGGGGGCCTCACAATCATGGCAGAGGCAAAAGGCACTTCTTACATGGTGGCAGTCAGAGAGACAGCTTGTGCAGGAAAACTCCCCTTTTTAAAACCATCAGATCTTGTGAGACTCATTCACAAGAACAGTGCAGGAAAGACCCACCCCCATAATTCAATCATCTCCTACCAGATTCCTACCATGACATGTGGGAATGGTGGGAGTTACAGTTCAAGATTCAGGTGGGGACACAGCCAAACCATATCACCCAGGTCTGAGGGACAGCCCCCCAGAGTGGGCAGCAGCAATAGCAGGGAAAACAGATCCTCCAGGAACTGCCTAGGCTTGTGTTTAATTCTGCACAGTACTTTTAATCAGGCTCAACCCTCCTGAACCGAGTGAGCCCCTACTGAGGTGCCTGGATTATCCTGGGAGAAAAACTTTCAAGAAGGAAGAATGGGCTTAAGAATAGATATGAGACTGCAATCACTGTTATTGGAATGAGAAAGGAACGGTTCATTCATTGTATTCCCTATACTGAATAAGCTTATTTCTTCTCATTCTAATCAGGTCTCTTAAAACATTATCAAAGTAACCACTTTGAGCAGCCATGCCTGCCTCACAGTCCCTGGATTAGTTGCCAACAGTCTTCTGCATCTTAGTGTTTACTAGGAATCTTATTGCTTGTGGGTGTGGAATGATCAGAATCTTAGGAAGCTTATTTTTGTATTTTTGTGCAGATTTTGCATATTCAGAACTTTCCAGAGTAAAATTGAATTTTTCTATCATTGAAAACTAAGGACTTAAAAAAAATAAATAATTGGCAGGCAGGCACCCACACTATGAAATGTGACTATTCCATTTTTAATACCTAATCAAACTGAACATCTGTCTTTTCCTTGGATTGTAATTATTAATCTTTCTTCTATTTTCCTTTTATTCCTGTATGGCTTGAAGCAAAATGATATTAATAAAAACAAACTGGGATTTAGATGCTATCACAAGACAGAGTTTCTGAAATTACTGAAATTTTGCCATTAAAATCCCTCAAGGAATTACCTTTATTTCACAGACGATGTAGCTTCAAAAAGAAACAAAGCAAAACAGAAAATATCCATTTTTTACCTTATGATCTCTCCCATTGTGTTTGAATATTGTTAAAATGTCACATGGGCTTAGCCTGGTCATGGTGCTTGATCACCTACCCTCAGTTTCCCTCACAGTGACCTCCACCCCAATCCTGAGAAATCACTATGGACCACAGGCCTGGGCAAATGCCATGAGTAGAGTGGAGGCCTCCAGTTTTCAAGCTACACAGCGCATTCAGCTTACTATTGTGCAAGACACTATGCCAGACACCAGAACAGAAATGGGGAGTCCCTGCCTTTAAAAAGACCACAGACTGAGAAGAGAAACTAGCCCATTAGTTATGAACCACAGAAAAATACAAATGGAATAAATGAAAAAGACAAAGTACAGTAGCAGAAAAGAATGAATGATGAGCAATTGCTTGGGCCGCGGGTAGGAGATACAGGTGACTGAAGGTGAGATGGAAGACCACACCACACTACTCTGGTGAGAACTGTGGAATAACCTCTCTGGATGTGATCAGCTGACTTGTGTCCTCCAAGCATTCCAGTGTTGAAGTCCTAACCCTCAGGAACTCTGAATGTGACCTTATTTGGAATAAGGTAATTGAAGAATTAATTAAGATGAGATCATACTGGAGTAGGGTAGACCGCCAAGCTAATATGACTGATGTCCTTATTGAAAGGGGAAATTGCGAGGGCATGGTGGCTCACACCTGTAATCCCAGCACTTTCGGAGGCTGAGGTTAGCAGATCATGAGGTCAGGAATTCAAGACCAGCTTGACCAACATGGTGAAACTCTGTCTCTACTAAAAGTACAAAAATTAACTGGGCATAGTGGCATGTGCCTGTAATCCCGGCTACTTGGGAGGCTGAGGTAGGAGAACTGCTTGAACTGGGACCCAGGAAGTGGAGGTTGCAGTGAGCTAAGATCATGCCACTGCACTCCAGCCTGGGCTACAGAGTGAGACTCCATCTTAAAAAAAAAAAAAAAAAAAAAAAAAAAAAAAAAAAAAAAAAAAATATTAGAATGAGTATTTTTCCATGATTTTATTTTAAAACAAAAACTTTTTTTTACGTTTGAAACGGTTATTTAAAAAAAATAAAAAAAAAAAAAAAAAAAAAAAAAAAAAAAAAAAAAAAAAAAAAGATGAGCATCTCTTATGTTCCAGTCTTTCTCTTTATAACCTAAACCTGTTGATTCCGTTTCTACCGTTAGTTAACAATACTAAAAAACTTACTCTGTCTTGTAAATGTTAACTTCTTCAAAGAACTAATATGTAATACTGCTGAACATTCTTTGTCTGTCAGTTCTTCTTCATATGCTATGGTTTCAAAATCTCTGGCACACTGTGATTGTCCTTTGGACATATTCTAACTTCTTAATTTATCTCGTAAAATGTGGTGTTAGGATGTGCCTTATATCAAATAAGCATTCAGTGAATGTTTCCTGCCTTGAATGACATCTAGAACTGGATCTAGATATGTAGCTCAGATTACAAGGAGACTATTCGTATGCATGTTATGGACATATTTTATTTGCAGCCTCCAATTGCATTATGTTATTCAGCAGCTGAATCACACTGTTGGTTCATAGTAAACTTGAGTCCCACGAAAACCTCGAATCTACTTAAAGTGACCTGCCTTCAATCCAGTTCTCTCCCATCCGATACTTGTTCAGTTGGTAGTGGTATTTTGTTTTGGTTTGTGTGGTGCTACTTTTTTATTTTATTTTAATGCTACTTGCTCTTAGAAAAATAATTTAAGCAATGCAGAAAAGCACACAGACCAGAGTAAAATAAAATGATCTAAAATCTCACCCTTCAAGATAGCTACTATTGATGTTTTGGTGAATCTCCCCTCTGAACATCTACAGTTGACCTTTTTTTTTTAAGCTAACCTATATGCAACACTTTATTTTTGTTAAATGTATTTTGTTGGTTTCAGCCCATGATTCTAGCTTCTCAGGGTATTTTTCAAATCCTGATTATGTCATTCTGTGTATTGGTTATCTTTTGAAGTTTTGTATCATCAGCACATTTGATAAATATGCCTTCTAAATCTTTGTCCAGATGCTTTGATCTATTCCTGACTATGCTACTGATTTGGTGGATAATTTTGGACTAATCTCTCCCCTTTCTGGGCTTTGGCCTGCTGTTATGTGAAATGGCCTCGAAGACTGAAAAAGTTCCGTAAGAATCAACTGCAAAGCTCTTTGTGAAGAATGAATTTGTGAAGAAATTTGTGGATGGGGAATCATCAGGGCTAGACTAGAAAAATAAGATCCTTTTATGGAAAAATCAGAGATGACAATCTTCATAGGGTGGTTTAGATCTTCCTGTAGCCTCCTACTCTCCCAAAACCCCAGCAGAGCAATTCATCATTTGGATAATTTTTTAAAATAAAAAAAAATAAGATTGTAGCAGGCATTATTTCTTTTGTTGAGAAATTAGAACATAACAGGTAAAGGGCAGTAAAAAAGATAGCTTTGGAGTGAGAGTTGGTGGGAGAGCTTTACTGAAAAACAAGGTGCTCTTTGTTGTTTTCTCTTTTAATTAGTAATAAGCTTGAGGGGTCACAATACAGGCTCTTCTGAGTTGGGGTCCTTAAGGAGGGGAGAGTGTGCAACTCACTGCTGCTTGCAAGTTCTCCCCTAAATAAGACTTCCTAGTTTCATATGAACAGGTTTCTTAAACCACGCTATGAAACAAGGGTTTCTCTGCATTCTTAAAGAAGGTGTAATAATCTGAAACTGAAACTGAAATTGAGGCAGCATTTTAAGTAGGCAATTAATGACATGGTAAGATTTTTAGCTCCAGTAGATTAATTGTTAAATGAATTATGTCTGCATTTTACTGTCATTTTACTGTGCTATCAGCCTAATTATAAATATAGTGTTACATAGTGGAAGATAATAATAAGCGGAATTATGTACTCAGTGATCAGACTTCAGGAATTTCTAACACTGAGGAAAAGATTTTCTTCTTAAACTGTCTCTTGCTGTTTTTTTTATATAGGTCTTGATTAATTTTACCTCGATTATACATTTCTCCCTGGAGCCCAGATACTGTGCATGCTGTAGCAAAGTGGGCTCCTATTGTAAGAGGTTTAATGAGAGTTTTTGTTTTAATTGGTTTCTATATAATTTCTTTTAAAACCACTAACGTGTGAGTGGGATGTCAAACATGGAGTGTGCTAATGCATTTTCACTACCCGCTGTACTGAAGGACATTAATTTCTCTCTCATTAGACACCATTTTCATATGATGAAAATTCTTAATCTCAAGGAAGCTCCAAAGACAGTTGGTTCTCATAGGTCTCCCCTCACATGCATTCATCTTGGTGAAACATCTGAAAAGGCAGCAGGAGTAGCCATCTGTAGTTGGATCTCATTTCTGACCAGTTTTGAATGTACTTCATCTTTCTTGTGGGATAATTTACTAGATGGGATTCAGATAGGGATGGATTAAAATCTGTTCCTTTTGCCCTGTTAATCTGAAGTAATTTCCTACTTATGCAAAAAAATGAACTATTTGATAAATTCTAGAGTATTATATTAATGAATATGTATAATAAAACTTGATCATAAAATGAACGTATATGAATCACTCACCTTAAGAAATAGAAGAAGTTCCAACAGAGCAAAGCAGGAAAAAGAAAAAGAAAAAGAAATAGAGGAGGTGCCAGGTGTGGTGGCTCACACCTATAATCCTAGCACTTTGGGAGGCTGAGGCGGGTGGATCATGAGGTCAAGAGATGGAGACCATCCTGGCCAACATGGTGAAACCCAGTCTCCACTAAAAATAAAAAAAAAATAGCCGGGCATGGTGGTGCGTGCCTGTAGTCCCAGCTACTCAGGAGGCTGAGACAGGAGGATCATTTGAACCCAGGAGGTGGAGGTTGCAGTGAGCTGAGATGGTGCCACTGCACTCCAGCCTGGCGATAGAGTGAGACTTCGTCTCAAAAGAAAAAAAAAAAAAAAGAAAGAAATAGAAGGGGCTAGGCATGGTGGCTGTATTACACCTGAGCCCTTTGGGAGGCCAAGGCAAGAGGATCACTTGAATTCAGGAGTTTGAGACCAGTCTGGGCAACATAGCAAGGCCTCGTTTCTACTAAGAATAATTTTTAAGAAATTAGCTGGGTGTACAATGAGAACACATGGACATAGGGAGGGGAGCATCACACACTGGGGTCTGTCGGAGGGAAATAGGGGAGGGACAGCGGGGGGTAGGGAGTTGGGGAGAGATAGCATGGGGAGAAATGCCAGATATAGTTGATGGGGAGGAAGGCAGCAAATCACACTGCCATGTGTGTACCTATGCAACAATCTTGCATGTTCTTCACATGTACCCCAAAACCTAAAATGCAAAAAAAAAAAAAAAAATTAGCTGGGTGTAGTCATGTGTACCTGTAATAGTCCCAGCTACTCTAGCAGCTGAGGTGGGAAGATTGCCTGAGCCCAGGATCGAGGCTGCAATGAGGTATGATTGTGCCACTGTACTCCAGCTGGGGTGACGGAGTGAGACTCTGTCTCAGAAAAACAAAAACAAAAAAAGAAGTAGACCATTATCAACTCACTGAAACTCAATCTTTATTTCTTTTTAATTGAGATATTGATATATGGTAAAATATTAAAAATCTTAGGAGGTGTGTAACTGAACACATTTTTAAAATTGATATATAATTATACATATTTATAGCATACATATGATGTTTGTTTACATGCGTAGATTGTGTAATGATCAAGTCAAGGTATCTGGGGTATCCATCGTCACCTTGAGTGTTTATCATTTCTGTGTGTTGGGAGCAGTTCCAGTCTTCTCTTGTAGCTATTTTAAAATATATAATACATGGTTGCTAACTGTAGTCACCCTACTCTGCTATTGAACATTAGAAGGTATTCTTTCTATCTAACTGTATGTTGTATCCATTAACCAACCTCTTTATCCACCCCATCTGTACTCATGTCTTCCCAGCCAGACTCTGGTGTCATTCTACTCTCTACCTTCATGAGATGAACTTTTTAGCTCCTGCGGTCTTTCTGTGCCTGGCGTATTTCAGTTAACATAATGACCTCCTTTTCCAACTGTGTTGTTGCAAATGACTTGATTTCATTCCTTTTTATGGCCAAATAGTGTTCCATCATGTATATACACCACATTTTCTTTATCCATTTATCCATTCGTAGACACTTAGGTTGATTCCATATCTCTGCTATTGTGCATAGCTGCAGTAAACATAGGAATGCAGACATCTCTTTGATACTGATTTATTTTCCTTTGGATAAATAGGCAGTAGTGATATTCTTTTTTTTTTTTTTTTAATTTTTTGAAAGAAAGAAAAAGAGGAAAGAAAGTGGGAGTGAAAGAAAGAAAGAAAAAGAATGTATGAGAGAAAGAAAGAGGAAGAAAAAGAGGGAGAGAGAACAGGATTCTTGTTCTACTGCCCAGGCTAGAATGCAGTCTAAAAATGGGTATTAAAAACCTC